>WUAW01037449.1:656-12019 GCA_017165845.1 Thaumetopoea pityocampa | reverse complement strand
GATCGAACCCGCGACCTCGTGAATGGCAGTCGGCATCACTACCGACACGCCACGAGGCCCGTCAAAAAATGGGAAATACATTTTTATTAGCCTTTTTCGATACTGGTGACGAGTTGATAACATGTGTTATTATTATTACTTCACAGGAATCGTACTTTTCTCCAAGATAAAAAGTAACGTATTTCAATCTCTAGCTCCTAACTAACTTCAATTATGTATATCTTTGCATAAAATAATTTCAACCCATTTCTCTGTTAATATCAGTAATTAGAATCAAGTTACGATTATGTAACCTTTATTTTTTTACTGATACTTTCGTTTCAAATTTTGTCGCGCAATGAAACTCCGAGTATAGATAACTTTTGAGTGACTTTAAGACTATTCAAGAGATAAAAAGATCGTAATTTTATTTGTTCACAATGTCATAAATTGTCATAATATTGTACTTATAAAAGGTAAATTGTATTGTGGATATTGTATTTGATCACAAAATATTTTTGTATTTTGTGTCAGTACACATTACACAAAGACTCCGCCCGCGCGAATGCCAGTTTTTCGCAACATGGGAAATCCCGAACCCAATCATAGATTTATATAAAAAAAATTATGAACCACTTTTACTTGACCTCTCGTACCTAAGCGGCGACTACTAAAACAGGGATCAAGCTGTATTTTCAATTATACTGAATCGATTTTGATGAAACATGCCGCATTAATTAAGTCGGAATGGTACCTGTCGTGTTGGAATAGTACACTGTGACTGTTTTTAAATATCTTTGATTTTTGAAAATTTGACATTTAACAATTTTATAATAGTATAGATAGAAGCCGTCGAACCACTTTTACTTGACCTCTTTGTAAAACAGGTATCCAGCTGTATCTTCAATTTTACGGGATCGATTTTGATAAAACATGTCACAGTATTTAAGTCGTAAAGTCTTAAAGGTAATACTTACCTTAATATCTTTAAGATTGTAATAGTTTAAGCAAAATCTACCTGTTGGTTTTTCCGTGAAGCTCGAACAAACAGACAAACAAACATCGATGGATTTGGTTTCAAAACTCGTAATTAGTCGATCTGAGTAGTTTGTTTTTAAATATCTTTGATTTTTGAAAATTTGACATTTAACAATTTTATAATAATAATAAATTAGTTTAGACGTGACGTATTTCGAAGATTAGATAATATAGAGTGAGTTACAAGAATGACTTCAGTTGATGGCAGTTCGTCTTTACACGCCATTTTAAGACATTTGTGAAAATAACGTATTTCACTTTATTACACCAAAAATAGTGTGTCTCCTAGACTAGGTTGCGTTATGATATCGAACTTCAGCAATGAATTTTAAGTAAATATAGATTGCTTATTCTTTTAGTTGTTTAGGAGTATCTTCGTTTTCTTTCTTTCATATTTTATCGATGATTACGATTGTTTTGTCTTCAATCAATTGTTTTTATTAACATTTATTATCTTGTTTTATTGGTATACGAGCTCTCTTTTGTTATACAATTTTTTCAGTAAAGGAAATAATGCTTTATCATTGAAATAACAGCCTTTGTGATAAAATGAAACAATAATAACTTAATTACGTACGTACATTTGTATTTAATTTAGAAAAGGGTGAAGCGTTAGAATACGTCGACAGAGGGAATTAGAATACGGTATTCAGAGCTTCAATTATTTCTAAAAAAACTTTACCAAACTTATGAGCTATTATAAAAAACTTTATATACTTTTATTATTTGATACCGCTGATTTTTTCAGAAGAACGGACTGACGCTGCACGATACACCAGATCGTGTGAACAGGTTGGACCGTTTTAAAAATGAGATTAGAAATGGTGGCTCATCTAGCCTGTACTGACAGAAAATAGCACAAAATGTCAAAACCGCTAAGGCAACATTTTAATAACTATTTTTGTTTATGTTCAGCGGTGGATGTGAGTGAAGACAGTGACAGTGTGCGTGCGTGACAGAGGTGAAATAGAGGTGATGCCATTTTTAATCCTATTCATTAACTGTATGAGTTGAAGATACATATATTTACAAATATATGACCTTCAACTGTTTTACTGACAACGTTTCTTCGATTTGGAAAAATCAAATACTTCGTGTATTTGATTTTTCTTTCAAATATATACATTTCGTTTCAGGTTCGCACCCGAAAGTATTCTACTGCGTGCTGAAAACAGCACGCAGTAGAATACTTTCATTAAATATAAGTATATGTAGATGTTCGTTTTGTGTGTATCAAATTAGTTGAATATTTCATCATCATCATATCAGCCCACAGATGTTCACTGTTGGACATAGATCTTCTCTAATGATCGCCACATCGAGCGCCTCATAAGCCGCCTGCATGCACCGATTGCCCGCGACCTTCACCAGGTCATCGGTCCACCTAGTCGGGGGTCTACCCGTATTATGCTTTCCGGTTCGGGGTCAGCACTCCAGTACTTTAAGACCCCAGCGTCCATCGGTTCTGCGAGCTATGTGCCCCGCCCACTGCCACTTCAGTTTGGCAATCCTTTGAGCTACGTCGGCGACTCTAGTTCTCCTGCGGATTATCTCATTAGGAATCCTGTCTCGCAGGAAAACTCCAAGCATAGCCCTTTCCATTGCTCGCTGTGTGACCTTGAGTTTTCTTATGAGGCCCATAGTCAGTGGCTATGTTTCAGATCCAAAGATTATCACTGGCAATACGCACTGATTGATTACCTTAGTTGTAAGGCATTGCGGTATTTTTGACGAGAAGATGTCACAGTTGAATATTTATAAATATATAACACTCACCAATATATAATACTCACTAATATACACTTCCGTATTTTTTATTGTATATATAATTTTATAAAGTTAAAATAAACTTTTAAATAAACGATGTTCAAAGGCGAGCTTAACTCACTAATATTTTATTAAATTTCATAAATTGTCGTAATATTGCATATATAAAAGTTAAATTGTATTGTGCATATTGTATTTGATCACATAACATTTTTGTACTTTGTGTCAGTAAATTATTTGAATTTGAATTATAAAGTAGTGGTCTTTTAAATGTCAAGATATGAGAACATGCAGGTAAAACTATAAGATACATGAAACACGTATGCATGTTTGTTTCTTCTTCATGCTGTAAAAGACTCAACGGATTTAAGTCAAATTTGAAGTAGAGATTATTTATATAAATAATCTGGATATCCAGGAGGTTATTTTGGGCTTTCACTTGCGTGAAGCCGCGAGCAGAAGCTATTAAGTATATACGTAATGTTATTTATTCATTGGTAATATCTAGTAAGTTTCAAGTTCAGGAATCTAATATCCTGTAATACATACCACGCAAGAACTACTGTATTATTCATCGTGGTGTAGGCACATTTGACTCTATCTGAATATATCCGTTGCAATTCCCCTTTATTGCTCTACCAGAATGTGTTTATACGCTGTGTCTCGCCCAATCCTTTTTATGCTCTGTTTATGGCATTCAGAGATTTTCGTTTTTTTTTTTAAATTTAGTCATTCTTTTGTTTTATTACATCATAAATGCCAACGGTGATATATTTTAAAGATCTGTCATTAATCTTAGTCATTTGAATTTAGAATGTAGTTTAAAAAATACGTTTAATTCTACGCGTATGTCTTTGTCCGTGTATTGGGCATATATTATTTCTCGTATCCCTTAGATATATGAGAGGCGAGATTGGAGATGAAGCAATTGATAAGATGTAATATAAATTTGTCCGACCGCTAACATACACACGGCACGACCAGTGAGTGGATGCCCTATAAAAAATAACTAAATTTCATTGTTTTTATTATTCAACACACTGAAGTTCACCGCTGGTCATATAACTTTCTCATCAAAAAAGTTTTAGTATAACTTCTGGGCCTGATAAATTTTGTGGAGGTTATCTGATATTTCATTGAATTAATGGTTTTTGCGATGGTTCTCGTGCTACCTACAGAAAGTGATGGGTGATGTATTAAGATGAAACCACACAGCGAAACGGATATTATTGTAATCATACGGTTGTACATACATAGGCATATACAGACCTAGGGATATACAAACATAGGCTTCCTGTAATGACCGAGACAGTGAGTAGCTTTGACCCGCCTGAATCCATCAGTTACTTATGACCTTAATTATGTCGTCGATCCAACTAGTTGGCGGTCGACCCAACATCACGTTCTTCGGTTCTGGATTACTATACCAACTTTCTTCTCCATCTGGTTGCCACTCGTGATGATTATGGCAACATGTTTAGTGAACCGTCCCCCAATGTTTAGCAAATCCATTATCGAAATCTCGATTCGAAACATTATGTAGTTATTCCATCATCAACATCATCGTCGTCGTCGACGTCGTTGTCGTCTACGTCATTAACATCATCATCAGCAGCCCTAGGAGGTTCACTGTTGGATATGGGCCACTTCCTTATTAAGTCTTCACGCTTGCTAGGCGTCGTGAAGATCGCTGTTATGTATATTCTCATAATATTTCATTCGTTGTTCCATATTTATATTCGGGTGTAATTTTTTCACATTCGCATCTCTAAACTATGTAACAGAAGACAAAAAACATCGCTGTTATTTTCCGTTAAAACTGTTAGATATCCGATGTTTTTTAATTTTTTTTATTTAGAGGCTTTTTTTGGGATTAACCATGCCAGTGTCAAAGTTCCCATAATTCATATTTAAATAATCCTATCGATTTATATCTTTACAAACTTGTATACTTGGATGGCATCATCACTACGTGATGTAGATAATACATTTTGAAACGCATCTATATCAATTACAAAAATGATTTTAATACAATCCAATGAAGTTTCTGTTTCTCTGTTCCCGCTTGCACATTCCATTAACAAGTGATGGACATCTTTCACTGGATCACACGATTGACAGTTAGGACTAATAGTTTTAGATGTTCAATATTAGGTTTTATAAAACACCCAAGCAGAATGGCGATTGCGCTAATGTCGTAAAGCGAGATAAATACACCAATATTAAAGACATTTAAACCACATGCGACGCAATAAAACTACCAATAGCTCGGATACGGCACTGTTTCTCTTTTAAATCGCATTAGATGAAAATAAAACCAGTAGGGTGTTCCACAAAGTAGAAAGGTCCCTGTCTCTATTCTACATTGTTGTGGTGGATGGGTTAGCATTCCGCGTGGGCAATAAGTGTGAACATTTTCTGCGGTCACTTCTCTAACAAGTGAGTTAATCATTGGCAAAGGCCAGTTTGCTGTGTGGCGCTGGCGTAATTACAGCGTTACACCGTTTCTTCTAGTCATAGCATCCGCTATGAGAATCAGTTAAGGGATGTGCTAGGATAATTGGCAGCAGCAGATAATCCTGCTATTTAATCAAAATATCTGCGATCTCCAAGACGCCTGCTGAGCGTGGAGATTATGGCAAATCCCTCCTTTTAAGGGGGGAGGTCTATATTCAGCAGTGAACTTTCACGGGCCGGTCATGAATATGATGATGTCCAAGTTGAGCAGTGAAAACTGAATCTATTAAAATTTCAGATATTATTAGTTGATAATAAAACACCCAATAGAACGAAATAATACTAATTTACGCCATTTTCGTAATTCTCATAGAGAATTGATTTTTAGGTCATCATCATCCCCAGTCCATATCGTCTCCACTACAGGGGCACGGAACTGCCCTTACCAGGAGGGGGATTAGGCCGTGGTCTACAGCGCTGGCCTAATGCGGGTTGATAGACTTCACGTACCTATGTGAGCATGCAGGTTTTCTCACTAAGTTTTCTTTCTCCGTTAAGTACATTGGTGTCTACAATGTAGACCGTACATTATTAGGTACATGATATTAACATTAAAGAATTATGATATTAACATTAAAGAATTCTGATATTAAACTTACAGGTTCACATTGAACCGTCTTTGTATTTTATTAAATTTATTATCACTGATCTCTGAAATTCAGGTCTATACCTAACTCAGGAGTCAGGGATACAATGAAATTGTTACCTATATTCACTGTCGACACTCAGTATTAGATAAAGACATTGTATAATTTATAACGTTTAATAAAATGATTAAGTGATACCGTTGGAGCCGCGCATCGTGCCATGTGAACGTAGATTGGAAGACAAAGGGTCATCTCGCTGTGCCCTTCCGCGATCGCCGCAGCGCCCACCAGTCTGGCGGCGCGTGTGGTACGCGTAGACGAGTGTCTACGCCTACCACACATAATAATAATACTTAACATAACAATCGACATAATAATCCTTTATTAGCATGAGTATGCTAATAAAGGATTATTATTATTGTATACTGTCATTATTATCCGTGGCTATAAATATTTAATTTAAAATTTTCAAGAAGTTTCCTTCTTCTTTTATAATTTTCATTCATAGCACGACTAAGGTGAAAAGGAATTAACTAAGTAGCACATTCTTGTAGACCGGTTTAAAAACGGCAAGAACCAGCGGCACTGTGAAATGAAAAAAACCCGCCAAGTTCGCTACAATCCGCGCCTAACGAGCTCTCTGGGTAATTAACTATTTGTTTCGAAGTCAAAGTGTAGAAGCTTTGCTTCGTTCCGCGTTGTGGAGCAAGTTTTAGGTGTCAAGTGGATTGTAATTATATTAATTGTTTAGAGCAACAATCTTATACAGCCCAAGTAATAAAGTGTGAGCATATCGCTGTTATTACAGTGATTGATACATTTATATATAAAATTATTTATTNNNGGAGACCGGGGTTCGATTCCCCGCCGGAGAGCCAGGGAAAAGGGCGTGAGTGTATGTATGTATGTATGATACATTTTGTATAATTAGTTTCAACCAACACATGTGATAATCTGATACAAGCAAAAAATGCGCATGTTTGTCTGTTTGTTACCGTACGCTTCCACTGCTGAATTGATTGTTTGTGGGATGGTAAACTTAGTTATTGCAAGCAGAGTTGTGGATTCCAGCTAGTATATATTGTTGTTTTAGATTTTTATTAAAATAGTCAGTGCCGGTTATGTGAAAATGTGTTGATAATTATTGCCTCGCCGAAGAAATGGGTATTCCCGGAATTCCATTTATTTATTATAACAAATTTTCTCGAGAAAACACGTGATTAGTGTCTTAGCGTAGAGGCGCCACATCACGCATTGGCGTTATCAGTAGTGAAAGTGTTAAAGTAAAGAACGGCTTATTATCACTGGTATTGGGTAAGATAGAAAATGCTCGCCGATATATTAGATATACACAATACAAAATCCAATCAGATAGTTTAGAAGAGAAAGACTTGGGATGAGATAATGAGACGGGTTATAAACGAACTCTTTTATCACGTTCCTTAATCATACGGTTACAATGAAGAAAAAGTACACAACTTTTAAAAGTGTTCCACAAGAATTCACCGTCGAGAAACAAGTTAACAAGTGAAATATGTTTTGTCAAGTAAGTAGCCAATTATTCTAATTGAAAACGGTTATCTTGCGGTTTGTGATTTTTGACATTTTCTTTTGCCTGTAAGTTTATTTCAGTTTTTTTTATAAATAAGAATTAATGTTACTAATTACGAATTTTATATATTTCATTTCCTTAGAGGATAAAACACACGCAGTGATAGCCTAGTGGTAAGACCATATATATCAAGTTTTAGATTTCGAGTTTAAATTCAAGGCACGAAATTAACAATAATAAAATTAATTATCACTCGCTTTAAATGGCGAAAGAAAACATCGGGAGGAAACCTGCATGTCGGACAGATTTTCTCGACGATGTATAAAGTCTGCCTACCCCCATTAGGCGAACGTGGTAGATTATAGCCCAACACCTCTCATTCTGAGAGAAGCCTCATGTTCAGAGTTAAGGTTGATGATGATAATAAAATAACAAATTATATATTATCTGTTTTAAAGTTAAATAACAGCATCAATAGGTTATATCAACAAAATGTTGCGACCCGACACCGCTATTAATACAGAAAATGTAAGCTAACATGGGATCGCCACTTCTCGCCTTAAGTAAATTTACATGAGTAAACAATTATCTTTATATGAACACTCTTGAAAAGGTAGACAGAATTTAGTACCAACAAGTTTTATCGTAACACTTTCAACCTTAACCTAACCAAATTAAAACCGAAGGAGTTTGAACAAGTTGCTTGTCTACTCATTCATTTTGGCTAACCAAATTTTTAGCGTTTTCACACAAAAGTTACTCACATTTGTTAATTTTCAACGTTGCCACTTATAAGTCTTTCAACACTTTATTTACTAAGTCAATAGCTTGCCTATATACTAATTTTCCATCATCCACTTAATCGTTTTTCAGCATTATTACTTAATACATTTCAGCATTTCTACTTATTAACTATACATTGTTACTACTCATTAGTTTTTGTGTTTAGCTTATTGATTTCTCTCGATTCTGCTATTTCTTAACTATTTTCATCTTCATTCTTAATTTCTTTCTTTCTTTTTAGAGATCTAGTACCGTTGGACATTATTCATAAAACACACATTAATAAAAATATAGAGATGAATTAGTTTACAGTCGTGTTATTAAAAGACACACATAAAAGACACACTAATAAAAATATAGAGATGAATTAGTTTACAGTCGTGTTATTAAAAGACACACATAAAAGACACATTAATAAAAATATAGAGATGAATTAGTTTACAGTCGTGTTATTAAATATATTGTATATTATAGTATATCATATCGTGATAATATCACGTGCCTGTTCAAACTCCAGACGAGAAAACACACTATTCGGGACCTAATATGTTACGTGCCTTCCAAAAATAGAAAAACGGAGTAAGTCAGCTTTAAACTAGATTTTAGATTAATTTACCTGTCAAACACTTGGCCAGGGTGCTTGTAATTATAATGGCTGGAAAGGAGACTACTGAATAGGATACGACATCTTGGACAGATATTAGATCTGGTATATGTAGGTATGAATATTTTAGCATCTATATTTTTCTCTTACGTCATTATCATCAATCCATGTACTGTTCTACTACACGGCACGTGTCTCCTCTGAATATGGTCTGTGGTCTATGGTCTATGGTCCATCACGCCGGCCTAATGTGGCTGATAAACTTAACACGTCCTTGAGAAAATCTCTCAGGTCTCCTCACGATGTTTTATTTCACTATTTAAAGCAAGTGATAATTAATTATGAAATTAATAATTAATTTCATGTAATTCAGCCTAACATATAAAAATATATAATTAAGTAGCGACGGAAAATGAAGTGAGAAGAAAATAATACAACGATATACATAGATGCGACAATTTTAACATCATTCTATTAAAATCGGTCTTATATGAATAAATATGAAGATATAATCTGCAATGTATTGCAGTTAATTCTTATTTAAATCGAGACGTATATATACAATCAGGGTACATATTGTTACAAGATGTGGGTATGGGTAGTGGAAGAAAAATAATGATACAGTGAGAGTTGACCTTTATTTACTTACAAATTTACACCGTAATTAATGAAACAGAACAATAACTCGTCTTTAACGGGACACACATTTAACTAATAGCGCGTTCCTAAGCACAATTTTCGCGTAGCACTGTCGTCTCTTTTGTTCGTACTTAATCTTCACTTTATCTTCTTCGCTTCTTAAGCTCGCTTTATACTCTACCAAACTCCCCGCTGGACGCGCCGCAAGGCCTTATGTACCACGGTTCGCCGAAGTTTCCATTCGTCTCGATCTACTTTTTGTATTATACGTTTTTTCTAGAAATTTCAAGGAAGTGTTCGAAATTTCAAAGTTGAGTTCGAGCCAGGGCTATTAAATCGGATGTTTTCACCCTATGGTACGTTTTATAAAATTATTCAATTACTTATAATTGATTCAATGATGTAAAACACAGTTCATGTTTATTAGTTAGAAATAGTAAGATTTGATATGACTTTACTAATGTTGCGTTTCATTGAAAGTATCACATTAACATTTGTCTTGAAATTTTCATACCTGTAAAATATATGTATATGAATTTACTACTTTTGACTATTAATTTTGCATCAAAAATGTAGTCTAATATCTAATATAAATTTAATATTTGGTGCTCAAAATCTGGAGTAGAATGAATTAATATGTGTGTACATATATGTATATCAAATACACGTCACTGAACATAATATTAATATGTCGACTATAAGATTGGAAAAACAGTTTTATTCTGCTGTAAAGTTTATCTTCATGATATTAAATGTGTATGTATACAAAGCCCTTTGACGTGGGTCGCAGTGTGTTCCCGTTTCGTATTTGTTTAGTTTGCAAACGAAAAAATAAAAATGTAAAATATGATGCCACAGTTTCGTTTGAATATGGAAAACTCGCTGTTTGTTGAAGGTTTTTTCAAAGAAAATATTTGAAAATAAAATATGACTAATATTTTATTTAATCGTATACGGCATTTAATGTAAAATTATGCTATAACAGAAAAAAATAAAGAAACATTTAAATTTACTTAATTTTACTTAAATATTTAATCGTTTTTATTAATATTAGATGTGTATAGTTTCACAAAAATTAAAACTGTTATTCTTGTCATCAGTAGAATATATATTTTTCATATAGTAATCATCACCATTAACATTGTCCCACTACAGGGCACTCACGGAGTGGGAGGGGTTAGGCTATACTGACCTAATGGTGAAGTCTTCACACACCGTCGATTGAATTTCTCAAACATGCAGGTTTTTCCTTATTTATAATGTTTTCCTTCACCGTTTGAAGTGAGTTTTATTTTAATTATTATTAAGACACAATGTGCGTCTTAATAATTTAATACTTCTGAAAAGTCGGAGATGCGTCGCGTGCCTTGGATTTGAACTCGATATTTAAGACTTGGCTTGCACGGTCATACCACTGAGCTATCACCGTTTATACCATATGAAAATGAAATAACATTTTTGCTGCACCAAGATCAAGAGCAAACGTCTTTCACGCAAAAATAATGTTAGTTTTAAATATATTATTGTTGAAAAATCAAATCCTTCGCAGAGGATCGCGCTGGAAATAGCATATTTACATTGGAACCGCAAAAGGCGAACGCCACGCTGAGTCGCATCGAATCACAAATCTGGCATTCATACGCGAACGTGCGTGCCTGCGTCATGAATAATGTACGCCCTAACTGGGACCAAGGCGCGAACGGATTTTAATTTTGCCACTAGATATGGAAAGTGGCAGTGCTGGTATTAGGGTTATATGCTCGGTCTAAAATTTACTACACAAACATATTTACTTTGGTTACAGAGCGTGTAAGAATTGAGTCAACATGGAGATACTGTTGTTATATGAAAAATAGAAAAGAAATTCTCACGAAACGATATACTGTCCATTCGTTTG
>WUAW01037446.1:0-12956 GCA_017165845.1 Thaumetopoea pityocampa | reverse complement strand
CTAACTCGAATACACAGTTGTTTGTAAATGACATGGGCGGGTGATGAGGAGCATAGCCTCGGAATCGACGTGTTTAGGAACTGAAGTACTATAAAGCGATTCCACGATTTTTATCAGGAATAGTTGCTAGGACCTCTATATTGATAAGAATTATTTTTAAATAGCTTTTAAACGCGGCTCCACCCGAATCAATCAGATAGATTTATATAAAAAGCCCCAGAACCACTTTTACTTGAGCTCTCGTACTTTAATGGCGCCTGCTAAAACAGGGATCAAGCTGTTCTTCAATTCTACTGGATCCATTTTGATGAAAGATACCGCAGTATTTATGTCGGAATAGTACATTTAAAACTATAATAGTTTGACCAAAATCTACCCGCTGGTTTTTCATGAAGCTCGAACGAACTAAGAAACAAACATCGACAAATTTGGTTTCAGAAGGTTTTTTTTTTAATATTTTTAATATTTTTGAATACAGAATTTGACAGTTAATAATTTTATAACAGTATAGACGATAGGCCTAAATCTCACATCCGAATAAACAGCCAGAATCAGTCTACGGGATATCAGTTCGTTCAAATATCATCACTTATTATGAAATCGAGATACATGCATGACGCAACACCTTTAATCTAATGTTATTTGAATAAATTTGGTCTCGGGGTCTAAATTATACAGATGGACTAACCAGCGGCTTCAGAGAGGTGGACAGATGCACCATTAACTAAATGTCATNTAATGTTATTTGAATAAATTTGGTCTCGGGGTCTAAATTATACAGATGGACTAACCAGCGGCTTCAGAGAGATGGACAGATGCACCATTAACTAAATGTCACCGGATCACTGCTGGCACGTGATATTCATAATAATTTAGAACTGAAATCTATGTATACTATCACAAAATTGTTAAATGTGAAACTTAGTAAATCAAAGATATTAGAAAAAAAAACTATTCAAATCAACTAGTTAAGTGCTTCTGAAACCAAATTTGTCGATGTTTTCTTGTTTATTCGAGTTTCATGCCAAAATCAACTGATACATTTTAATCAAATTATTACAGTCTTAAAGGTACTATTTCGACTTAAATACTGCCGTGTATTTCATCAAAATCGATCCAATAGAATTAAAGATACAGCTTGATCCCTATTTTAGTAGCTGCCATTAAGGTTCGTGAGCTCAAGTAAAAGTAGTTCTAAGGCTTTTCATGTAAATCTATAATTGTTTCAGGATTTCCCATGTAGTGGAAAACCGACATTTACGCGGGCGAGGTCACGAACAAAAGCTAGTATTTAATAATTGTACTGAAATAATTCAGATTATAACGTTAAACACTTGCAACTTATTCCGGTACATAGTACCATTAATTCTCGACAGATGGCGATGCTCCTGAATCTCGAAAACATAGTAGAAATTTGAATCAGAATGAAGAATATTAATATCAACATAGCATTTATATACAACGTCATTGGGACCGATGGTAGGCCCCACCAGACACTGGCCTGGATCTTCCCTCCTCCGATACTGCCACTCCTGCCATACTTCGACCTACACTGAATATTATCAACAAAAATACTTACTGGCAAATACTGTCTTACTTTCCTAAGTCATATTAATTATTTGTTCTCAATGTGTCAACAAGTTTATACGTCGACATCACGACCGTGTCGCCAAATAGCGTCTGTACATGTACCGTGTGTCTGTCTGTCGTGTATTTGTTAATGATTCAGCAAACATCAATATTTTACCTAAGTGGTCTCAGATAGTCAGATAACAAGGGATTCCTTGTCGTCGGAATATTCATGTGTCGATTATTGTTAAAATATAATTATAATTCTTCATTATTTTTAACATAAAATTTCACAATAAAATAATAATGTAATTTCTAGCACAACACTTCTAATGGAATTTGCTCAAAACCTTAACGATATTTACTTGAGAATTGACATCTTTAATCCAACCGCGCGTTGTAAAGGTTATGAAATACAGGGTACTATTTATATGTTTGTGAATCGTACACTCTGCTGCAGCTCTTTGAGCGAGGCCCCGTCTAATGCAAACAGTGTCGATCGCCGGCGTGGCGTCGGACAGGGAGGCAGGGGTCAGAGAACCCTAAGAATTTTAACATGCAACGTTCACTATTGAAACTAGACGTTTAGAACTATAGTATTAAAGTTGTCAAATATTTACTAAATGACATTCTTTCTGATCTTCCCTAAATCTATTAATGGATTAAAATCTTATCTGTGAAAGTGTAAGCCAGGTGTTATTCCTATAAAATTGTATTTTATATTGTATGTTATTATTACCAACGAACTCTACTGCGTCCACCGATGGTTACAGTTTAGAGAGTTTGCCATGATATTTATTACAACAGAACCAGTATAAGAGGTGACACGCAAAAATCAACCAAGCATTTGTACATCGCATTCCCAATAACCGACTGATATTCGTACTCGGTAAATAAATCGGATTTAGAGGTACTTCAATAAGTAAAAAGCGGAGGACGGACGAGACACGAGACCGTTTGTCTTCGAAACTTACTATGGACCAGTCGCCGTTCGAGACGCGTTCAGCGATACGTCCCGTCGGGCGGACAAATGGTGTTTTATTGTAGAGGTCGCCGCTGACTCGCGCGCGGCGCCGGCGCCGTCTCGCGCGTTAATACCGCCATCAATCTCGCGCGGGCGAGGGACGGGACTGTCGCACAACACCGGTTTCTGCCTCATCGTAATTTTAAAAGAGTCTGGAGGATTACTTTTAATAGTCTCCGTTTTCATACATACATAAAATCACGCCTTTTCCCCGGTTCACCAGCGAGGAATCCAATTCCAGTCTGCCCTGTAACAGACAGGGATACTGACTACTATACTACCGGAGAATTGAGGTAGGCAGAGACCACTCCTTTTCACTTGCTACTTACAAAGTGGCTATCCATAGCCCACTTTTCGCTCCCTTGAGAAACGAGATGTGTCAGGTGGTGAACCATGACACCGCCATTTTTATAAGGTTCAAAAATATTAAAGGTCCTCATTGCGTTCCCATGAAAAGGAAAAAAAGGAGTTTTGGATTTGGGAAAAGGACTATAAAATATACGATACTACTATCTTGTATATACTGAGTAAGCTAAGTCGCTATGAAACTTTGTTAGCGTGATTCAGACTTTTCATTTTCATCACTCCAGATTTGCGCCATCTGTTGAAGATGCATGGTACTATGTTGCGAATTAAATCGCCACATTTAATATTTCGCAAGATTTTATAGTTTCTTGGAATTTTTCGATCAGAAGAATTTTGAGACCTCTTAGATTACTCCGCCGTCAGCTCTAAGCGTGGTGCTATGAGTTCTAGCACCCGTCTGTGTACCGTGTCGTGCGTGGGCGCCGTCCGACTCGTCCACTTGTCTTGGCTCCTCCGCTCCGTTTGTCATCGCGAGCCGCCTTCCTTTTACACACAGGTTATCTATCTATATTATTATAAAATTGTTAAACATCAAATTTTTTATGTCAAAGATATTTAAAATAACTACTCAGATCGACTAATTCAGGGCTTCTGAAATTAAATCCGTCGATGTTTATTCGTTTGTTCGAGCTTCACACAAAAACCAGTGGGTATCTTTTGGTAAAATTATTACAGTTTTAATGGTACTATTCCGACTTATATACTGCGGTATACTTTATCAAAATTGGTCCAGTAGAATTGTAGATACAGCTTGACCCCTGTTTTAGTAGCCGCCATTAAGGTACGAGAGCTCAAGTAAAGGTGGTTACAGAAATTTTTATATAAATCTGTACTTGTTTCGGTATTTCTTATATAGCGGAAAACCGTCACTCACGCGGGCGGAGCCGCGGGCAAAAGCTAGTATTTCAATAAACTTCATAGAAATGTATAGATTCAATGCTAAAAACTCTAACGAGTTGTATCTGACCTTTAAACCAGAGATCATTAGTACTTGTCTACAATCAAATGTTGCCAGTGCCAAAATATGAAATAATAATAATATGTATTTATTTCTCCTCACAAATTACTTATAATACTAAAAACAAACAGTTAAAAAATAATCCTAAAATAATAATCTGTGTGGAGCTGGTGTCTATTGTTGGTAAAACCTGTATTACAGGTCACCGGGCCCCCATCTCCCAGAACATCAGTTAATAACATAAGGTAACTTAAGAGTATTGAAGTCCTGACTTATTACATAACATAAATTTATAAAATAATTGCGCATATAGCAAGATTAGGATATCGCAAGCTCAATGTAAATGAATCTGTGATCGTACGTATTTATTTTGCACAAGAGATTGTATGTTATGTAAGTATTGATTAGTCAGTGGGTTTAAGTGGGAGGGTGTGATATGTGTGCGTGCGTGCGTGCGTATGTGTGTATGTGTGTGTATGTGAAGTGTGAATAATATATGTATCATGGCTATCACCATTATCGCAATCCGTGGAAATCCACAGCTGGCCACGGCCCTCCATTTCAATATATAATGTAATGCATACTGTATTTGCCACAACCTCTATATTTGGCAAGCGTCATGGAGATCGCGGTAGATTTCAGTTGAATAGCAGGATGACGCTGCGGCCCATTGTCCCGGTACAACCAACACCTGGTCCTCACAGCACCCACAGAAAGCGATGGAGTGACGCTATTGTTGTGTAACATTACATAGTACACATATATTGAAATATCGTGTTAAGTGATTTTCATTTGTAACGTTTGTATTGTTTTCTCGTTTGGTGTTGGTTGCTCCATTTAAAAAATAAAACATTATTATAAATAATACATTGGGTGAAATTTCAGTCAGAAAGCACCAGATGTAACATACAGGGTTGCATTGTTTCTGTTGTTCTTTAACTATAAACCGGAATTTGTTATTTTTATTATAATCAATATTAATTAAGATTCATTATAAATTATTATACCTAAAGCACAAGAGAATTCGTTTTATTATTGATTTGTTCTTCTATCGTGAATCAATGAGCCTAAAGCTCAGCGTACACTGGTGAGGTAGTGGTGCCAAACACGGCTTCCGATCGAAACGTTGTAGATTCGAACCGGTTCCGTACCGCCGAGTTATTTCTAATTTATTTACGGTCTATATTGTAAACATCAATGTACTTAACGGAGAAGGAAAACTTCGTGAGGAAACCTGCATGCCCGCATGAGTGTGTGAAGTCTACCAACCCGCACTAGGCCAGCGCGGTAGACTAGGGCCTACCCCACCTGATCAGGAGAGATCCATGCCTCTATAGTGGGGACAAATATGGACTGAGGTGATAATAGTTAAAGAGCCATCATGCAAGATAATGTTTGCGAGTGGAGCTGTAGGTAAAAACTAATTGGTACTATAAAAGAGTTTAATATTATATTAAGATACGTACAATTTGAAAAAGCTAGTACGAAATGTATCCAATCAACAGCTAAGTGTGCCGTACTTTAATGAACTTGATCTTGTCACACCGACTGTAAGAATTGTTTGAACACTTTTTGTTAAATGCGAATTCAAATTAAACCTAAAACACGACGACAAAATTGTACAAGTAACAAAACCATATGAGATCCTGGAGTTCAAACTTCGCACAAGTTACACGTTATTAGTGGAGGAAGTAGTTTTAATGCTCCTCCTACAATAAGCCCCTTGCTGTTAACGGCTCCTCGGAGAGCGTCTAAGTCATCTCGAAAGTGAACACATAACGTATTCAATTAGATGAGGCTACGAGAAGATGCATTACGTATAAGTAGTTTCCATATTAACCGTGAAGTGAAACTAGAGAGCTGAGCTGTGAAATTATGAATTCAAATCATGAATATTTATAAACTATGCAAGGATATTTAAAAGTCGCGATAAGTCTCGCGAATAATCTACGTGAGTTTAAATCGAGAAAAATTAAAAAATATTATTGAAATAATGAATTCTATGTTTGTTTTACCACATTTAAGCAAGCACTTGACTACAATCCCACCTGGCTTTAAATGGCGATGTAACTTAGGGTGGTAAAATGTACTAGCTTAATAAAAACCTATTCACTCTTGTCTTAAAGACACCTACATTGTAATCGGACGGAAACACTGACGCAGGAAGACTGTTCCAGTCTTTGGCTGCACGTATTATGAACGTGGGAACATGTTTCGTCCGAGTGTCAGGGATGTCTACGAGGTAGGGGCGATAGCTCGCCGTGCGCCTGGTAGTGCGATGGTGAAAGGGGGATGGAGGAATTAAATTGTGTAATTAAATGTTTTAATATTTTCAAAACTCTTACACTATAAAAAGGGATCTTGATTTTGAATCTAAGTTCAAATAAAATAGAAATATATTATAACATAAAAATACCTAATATACAGTCATCCAAATACATTAGAAACTCATTATAATTTCACATGAATAATCAAGTTGTTACATTTACAAGGAGATTGTAGTGTAGGCAATGGCTGGCATGGCATTTATTTTTGCAAACAATCTCGGGGTTAAGCAGTGCTCACCAGGGCCGTGTGTACGCCATGACCGGCTACATTTATTGGGAAGCAGGTAAACAATGTTCCAACCGTATCTACATCATCATACCCGGTCCACATTCGTCCCCACTACATGCCACAGATTTCCCCTGATCAGCAGGGGAATTAGGCTGTGGTCTACCACGCTGGCCTCGTGAGAGTTGGTAGACTTCACACATCCGTGCAGTCATGCAAGTTTCCTCACGAAGTTTTCCTTTCCCATTAAGTACATTGATGTCTACAATGTAAACCATACATGAATTGGAAATAACTCAGTGGTACGGGACTTGAATCGAACCTACGACCTTTCGATCGCAAGTGGTATCTGGCACCACTACAACACCAATGTTAATACATTCGCTTCTGCCACACTTCGAACCTATAGCTGGTGACATCTCAACATTGACATAATTGTCAATGTTGAGATGTCACCAGCTATAGGTTCGAAGTGTGGCAGAAGCGGCAGTATCGGAAAAGAGAAGGTCTTCCCACCAGGCGGGTATTATCTGGCGGGGCCTGCCGCCGCCCCAGCTATCTACCTGAATTACATTAATCGTCCAGAGATTATGGGGACATATTCAGTCAGCATTCAATCAACTGAACTCGCCCCACAACCAATTCCTCTGCAACAACAGCAAGCCCTAACTTAGGTCGGGATTGTGCCAGGGGAAGAAAAAATTTATTATTTATTTTTAACTACGAAATATTATTTATTCTAAGAAATATTATTTATTTCCCGGGTAATATAACCGTAACGTTAATGTACGTAAATACGGTGTTTGTAACTTGACAATATATAAATGAAAAAAATAGATATTGTAATAAATTTGAGTAGAAATATTCATCAATATGATATTCATAATGGTTACACGGCTAGATTATAATCCAATATCTTGGAATTGAGAGTCAAGCCACACTCTGCTAGGACACAACCACTCTGATAGGGATACAATCACACCTTTTTTCCCTGACTCTCCGCCGTGGAATCGAACCCCAGTCTGCCACGTGACAGGCGAAGATACTGACCACTATACTACCGAAAAATTGGAGTAAGCATAGACCACTTCCTTTCACTTGCTAATAGCAAAGTGGCTATCAGTAGCCCACTTTCACCGCGGAAATTGAAATGTGTCGGGTGGCGAAGCACAAGGCAGCCATTTTTATAAGGTTCGAAAGTGTTAAAGTTCCTCGTTGTATTCACACGAAAAGCTAGGGTGAAACAGTTCCACTCAAACAGCCCCGCACGCTTGGGTAAATTTTATCCAAGAATTATTAAACAGCTTATCTTAAAAGCAGTCGCTCTCCAAAGTCGTCGTCGCTACTTTTTCCTTCCTGGTAAGTTCCTAAGTAATGACGTCATAGTTGGGCAACTTCATGCGAAAAATGAGCGTAGCGAGGCGCCCCGCGGAGCGCGCCCCGCGCAGCCTATTACCTGGAGAGCTATTTTACTTGATCAGATTAGATAGAGGCAGTGAATTTTTAAAATCAGTTGTCACTATACAATTAAGTAATTTTTGACTCTATTTTTAGTTCAATAGTAAAAAATACGATTATAAATAATTTATTGAACAAATGAGAACAAATTTATAGAACAGTTTTCCATTGAGTTTCATAGCAACCAAGCCTGTTACGCGTGGATTAGAATATTATCTTATTTTGTACTTAAGATTTACAGCACACACTCGTATTTTGACGACTGATTGACATAGTGGCAGTAACTCTGCTTTTTGTATCAATGAGTCCCGGGTTCGAATCCCAGTAGGAGCAAACTTTGTGTGATGAAAACAAATGTTTATATCTGAATCATGAACGTATTTATCTATGTAAGTGTACAAATCGTTGTCCGGTGCCCAAGATACGGGGAATCCTAGTTTGGGACTAGAGCAATGTGTGTGAAGTTGTCCATAATACTATTACTATAATATTATTAATATTATTATTACTAGATTTTGCCCGCGGCTCCGCCCGCATGATGATTTTCGGCTATATGGGAAATCCCCACACAATCATAGATTTTTATAAAAAGCCTAGGAACCACTTTTAGCGGACCTCTCTTACCTTAACGGTTTTTGCGTGACGCCCGAACAAACAAACGAAGGAACATCGACGGATTTGGTTTCAGTAGTCCTTAATTAGTTCATCTGAGTAATTTGTTTTTAAATATCTTTGATTTTTGAAATTTGACATTTAACAATTTTATAATTAAATATATATAGATTTATTGGTTAAATCACAATATTTTGAAATGCAGTTTTTAATATCTCTAGATCACCTTGTTATGTCGCCGCGTGAAACTGAAATTAATTTGTACAGGAGCAAGTTCGCGGAACAAAGAGTTGTAGCTCTGAAACGAAGAAGTAATAAAGCGAGTCCCCATTCTGCGTACGTGGGGAGGGCGCGCGCCCTCAGCCCCCAGCCCTTCGTCACTCCGAGCACTGAAATTTTGCATATCTGCTGATAAATTAGTGTTTTACTGGGAGGGTGAATAATGAATTAACGTTGAGTGCGAACCTACAGCGCTGCTAGGAGCGCGTTCCTCGGCACCTTCAGTTATGAACTACACCTATTATATTTTAGCTTTCTGTGACATTACCCGATAAAGATCTTATCCAAAGTTGTAGCTACGTCTGCCGATATTTTAGTTAGTGCCGTGGCCATTATCGTTAAATATGAGGCTATCCATCTAGTGACTGGTATAGATAATAATTATAATACAATAATAAAAATATACATTGTACTTAATATGTGTTGCTATTAAAAGGTCGTGGGTTCGACCCGACCCCGGAAATATATTTAATATTTTCCTTATATAGAGTTTGATATATTGTTACATTGATGATTTAGTGGTGTAGACACGATTCACTATCGAAAGGTCGTGGAATCGTTCCCGGTCTCGTACCATTATTTCTACATTGTACACACCAATGAACTCATCGGAGAAGGAAAACTTCGTGAAGAAACCTGCATGCCCGCATGGGTGTGTGAAGTCTAACCCGCACTAGGCCAGCGCGGTAGACAACAGCGTAATCCTCCTCTTGATGAGGGAAGGTCCTTGCCCCTGTAATAGAGACGAATTTGGACTCAGAATAAATAAAAATATGCCCAAGTCTTAATGAAATATGGATGTAGTACCGTCTCGTGTGTAGTCCAACCCTATGGGTCCTCAAACAAGATTTATAAACAAGTTCATATCTCGGATCCGATCACATTCCAAATATTGTCTCATCCGTAAAGTAAATATAAGATCAGTCTAGATTTGTCTAGTGAGTAAAAGTAATATTTTGTACATTAAACTCAAAGGTCCGATCATAACGTCGAAGGGAACTCCCGAGACCTTAGGGAGCAAAATTTATATTCACGCCAACTTGTTTGGTTGTTTAGAAGCGGTTGTTGAGTATGAAACGGCGTGGATCTTAAAAGTTGAATTAATTTTAGTTACGAAGTCGCCCATAGTCTTACGCCATTTAGAATACTGTACGTTTTAGAGGAGAACGAAATTACATGATCAATAATTACTACGTTAGATTCTAACCTAAGGGTATGAATATTTTCAACTAAATAACATTAAAGGCTGTTCAGTCTTGAATTATCAGGTCAATGTATTTGAACGTTGACAGGTCGGGGCTAATAAATAGGCCAATTAAACGAAAGAGCCGCCCCGCAGCTCAGCCGTTAGTGTAATTATACTTGCTCCATAAACAAGTGCGGTATTAACTGCGATATTACTACGCGTTACCGTGAGCGACGGTGCGTAACAGTTGAAGGGTTCCATCAGTTACACGTTTATTTATTGACACTTCATACATTATATAATTATTTTTTATATAAGATGGGGCAAACGAGAAGCGGGTCACTTGATGGTAGGGGATCACTGCTGCTCATAGACACCCGCAGCAGCAGAGCGATGGCAGGTGTTTCTTGAAGGTCCCCAATTCATACATAAGGAAATTTACTAATATATATTAATAAATATTAAAAACATTATAAATTATTGTATTGGCTCCAATAATTCGCGTAAAAGCAAATCACGTATTGTAACTTTGAACGAATTGCGGGTAGTTGACAACCTGTCTTCGGTGGAGAGAGTATTCCAGAGGAAGATAGACTGTACAAGAAATGAAAAGTTTAAAAAGTAGAACTTTGAGAAGGATACCAAAGAAATAGATTATTGGAGGAACATAGGTTCCTGTTATGTGCGGAATGAAGATATTGACAATGAGTAGTTATATAGCTAGGAGCATTAGAAGACACCAAAAATCTATATTTTTGGTGTCTTCTCATGATGAGCTCTCATAGCCTCTGATATATTATGTGCTACAAAATTACACTAGATCACCGTGAATAGACCATCGAAATAAATAGACCCAACGTTCCGCTGGGTATCGCTGAAGATGATAGATGTGATAAAATATAGAGAGAGTATCGATGGCGTTTCCTATNGTAGTTGACAACCTGTCTTCGGTGGAGAGAGTATTCCAGAGGAAGATAGACTGTACAAGAAATGAAAAGTTAAAAAAGTAGAACTTTGAGAAGGATACCAAAGAAATAGATTATTGGAGGAACATAGGTTCCTGTTATGTGCGGAATGAAGATATTGACAATGAGTAGTTATATAGCTAGGAGCATTAGAAGACACCAAAAATATAGAGTGAAATGAGCTCTCATAGCCTCTGATATATTATGTGCTACAAAATTACACTAGTTCACCGTGAATAGACCATCGAAATAAATAGACCCAACGTTCCGCTGGGTATCGCTGAAGATGATAGATGTGACAAAATATAGAGAGAGTATCGATGGCGTTTCCTTATAACGATACAGGCTGATGATGGCTGTAACGCAGCGTTGTGATAAATTGCTCAACGAGTATTCGCCCCCAATTAGCGCTCAAGGTACAACGACCCCCCTGTTTAAAGAATTAAGCTGTACTAAAAACGATAAACAAAGCGCTATGTGGTTGCACCGTATTGTTCAATATTCTTTACGGTATTGTATCACCATACTAAGGCTTCGGTCCCTTTGTGAGCGCAGGATACACGGGGTAACGGCCGCGGCATAAATATTTAAGGGCCCGTACATTCCGAGCGGTCGGGCGCGGGTCAAAGAGGAACATCCCGATGAGGTAACGGCGCGCACGGTCTTTTGTTTTAGAAAACGCTCTGCTATGAATGGATGCTGTACACAATCTGCAATTATAATTATTGATAGAGCTATCTTCTATAAATAAGTACAATATCTTATAAGTCTTCTATAAATTGCCCTAAAACAAGCGAGCGCGTCGATCAGTTGATGGTATTTAAAAGGTTGAAAAAGAAGAAGAATGATGAAATACTAGCTTATGCCCACCGCACGGCCCGGTTTTATATAAAAGCCTTCTAACCGCTTTAACTTGAGCTGTCGTACCTCAACGATAGTTACTAAAACAGGGATCAAGCTATATCTTCAATTCTACTGGACCGATTTTTATAAAACTTACCGCAGTATTAGACATAAGCCATGCATTGTCTGTAAGTTAGTCAGTGAATTAGTGGCGCAACGGTTTTATATGTTTAGATTTCCATACACAATGTGCTTGTATTATACATACTCGCTCTGATATAATAAAAGTGTAACTTTAACGTTGTGGACCAGGACTCGTCCAGCAACTGCGTCTTCAGCAAGAACGGATTTTGATTAAATCGGGTCTCAGGGGTCGTGGACACAACCAGTGGAGGCCCTCAGCGTGTATCCAAAACCAGCCGAGGAACGGACTATACTGACGAGTAGCGTGAGTGGCTCATGTAATTGAGGAGAACAAGCTTTGCTTTTGGCACCGGGGCCACCAATCACGCACAGACCCTCTATCCAACTACGCTCGATGTGTTGATGAAAGCCACCGCAGAGCTTTTAGTCATTTGGATTCTGACACGTAGGATTATTTCTGCATCACAAGTATGTACATAAAAACTATTTGACTCAACTATTCAGTACGTTATAATTTTCCAGTCTGGAAAAGCTAAATTAAATATAAAAGCTCATTATACTAGCACTTCGACCTCCGGCGGAATAGCTTCACGGGCTTTATTACCCACGCGCCTCGGAATAGCACAGCTCACCGATCCCAGCGGTGGGAAAACTTCAGCTCCTGAACATATAACCGTGTTTACCCAGATTAGAAATGTAGTATTAAACAGGCGAGCTCATTTGGATGTGTTTCAAAATGTATAAACTAAGCACTGTATAGACAAAACAAAGAGATTCAACTAGCCTAACTTAAGTGTTAAAAAAATTACAGTTAAAAATTATAATTGAAATGAAATGAAAATATTATTAGCAACAATACGACAACAGCGTTCAGTGATTGAAGCCTTCCTTTAAGCTTGTACGGCGTGTGTTGGGAGATTAAATTTAAATTATTATTATTCCATATATCTTTATTTAAACAATTTTTTTATAAAATATACATAAAAACTAAAAACTACA
>WUAW01037444.1:0-12935 GCA_017165845.1 Thaumetopoea pityocampa | reverse complement strand
TATATATATATATATATATATATATATATATATATATATATATATATATATAATGTGTGTGTGTGTGTGTATATATATATATATATCAAAATACATGTTGCTGCATTCTAACAGAATAATGGATGCTGCTGAACAGTACAAGGGGTACACCAGGCTTACGGCAGCAACATTTTTCTATGTAATTGTGTGTGACAGTACTGTCTATGAAGTTCTGACAATATGCTCTATATTAGCAAGCTGGATTCCTAATATTGGCTGAAGAAGTCAATAGATATGCCTTAAAATATTTAGCATTAAATCCAATTATCAGTATATATGTAAGAACAAAACACGCATATGTATCCTATGCAGCCTTTAATGTTAATAATTAAATTATTTAATTAAACTTGGTTTGTTGACAGTGAACCGATAGTCGATAGTGAAATAACAAATCAACCAAAATCCTATACTATCAACTGATTACCTGCGAACAAAACTGGTAAGAAGCTCATAGCACAGTTGAAGTTTAAATTTGGTATAATTGTATAATAATTTTATGTACCACAAATATTTAGATTTGATAATCCATAAAAAATGTGGCCTCGAATCTATTCTTGTCACTTTACGAAAAAAGAGCTTCACTCTACTTAATGGTTGGGTACAAAATGTGTCAAATCGTCTGAATAACTCTCTTTTATTTAGCTCATATCTGTGTTGGTGTGGATATTTTTGAAACGTATCCAGATTATGGTTATATAGTGACATTGCTTTTACAATAAAATTTGCTAAATTATGCTTGTTTTACTTAATTAAATCACCCGGAAATTTTAGTGACCCGTATAAACCGACTAGAGATATGTAAAGTGGTAATAGTCGTATTTGCTTAAAATTGTAAACTATATTTTAAATATGTATCTTTTAAATATGTATCTCTCTATTTACTATTATAAAATTGTTAAATGTCAAATTTTCAAAAATCAAAGACATTTAAAAACAAACGACTCAAATCGACTAATTAAGGGCTTCTGAAATCAAATCCGTCGATGTTTGTTTGTTTGTTCGGACTTCACCCAAAAACCAGCGCGGCAGCGATTAGATTTTAATCAAACTATTCCAGTCTTATAGGTACTATTCCAACTTAAATATTACGGCATCTTTCATTAAAATCAGTTCCTGACCCCTGTTTTAGTAGTCGACGTTATGGTACGAGAGCTTAAGTAAAAGTGGTTTAAAGGCTTTCTGTATAAATCTATGACTATTTCGGGATTTCTCATGTAGCGAAAAATCGACATTCACGCGGGTGAATCCGCGGGCAAAAGCTAGTTTTCATATATTATCATTAATCTCATTACAAATATCAACACGTGCTTGTGTCATGAAATTCCCGGATTACGCACGACTTAATGTTCATATATAAAGTGAATTCTAATTTTAAAAGCTAGGTCAATATAATAACAATATAAAAGACAAAATATGTGTTGTCATCCCATCGGATTTGTGTACAGTTGGCTCGACAACAACTTCACCATCCGGAGTGACCGTGTGTAGTGTTTGTTATACATTTATGATATCCAAATATAGATCGCTATTGCTTATAATTTATTTGAACGATACAAAGTAGAGCCGTGAGGGAAATATAAATTGTGCAAACGATGTGTTAATTATACTAATAAATGGTAGACTGTATCATTTACATAATAAATGGAGAAATGGATGAAATTGTATTACTCATTGAAAATACACTGACGCTAAATTTCTAGGGTTTAAAGAGACAAGTTGTTTACAAACAATTTGCAGCGTAAAGCTTCGCAGTTCACTCAGTACGAAACACTATTTTTTTTTTATATTAAAGCCATTTAATTAAATATAAAAAATACATTTTAAAGTTTAGAGAGTACTTAGTCTTTTAGCCTGCTCGGCAAACAGACTTAAGTATACGGGTAAGCGACCCCGGCCCCCCAAGCTACTACTGTCTCTTCTTACTCCTTCCAAGAAACTGGTATCCTCTATCCTATAGTCCTTTTCCTAAATTCCATATTCCTTACTTAATACTCCTTTCCTACCTCAACCTCTGTCCTTTCCTCTCCACTAAACCTTGGGAACGCAATGAGGAATTTTAACACTTGAACTTTTAAGGCGGCGTCGTTGTTCGCCACCCGATACGTCTCATTACCCGTGAGGGCAAATTTGTGGGCTGCGGAGAACAATATTGCTACATTAAACGATCGTAGCAGTTGGAAAGAATTGGTCTCTGCCTACACTTATGGGATATCGGCCTGAGTATACATACATACACTCAGATATATATTTTGGAACTATGTATACTAATTATTTCTCGTTTGTTTTAACCAAAAACATACAGTTCCAATATTCATTCTTGGTTTACTCTTCAGCAATTCATCTCGTCTTAAGCATTCACCAGCTAAGTTGGATGATGAAGATGTACCATATGGGAAATTGTGATCTCTGCCTACCCGTATAGGTTACTGGCGTGAGTGTATATATGTAGTTAACAATCAGATAGACAGGCGGACAAAAGCAATAACATCTATCTATCTATATTATTATAAAATCTATATTAGGCGTAATAAAATGTCAAATTTTCAAAAGTCAAAGATATTTAAAAACAAACTACTCAGATCGACTAATTAAGGGCTGCTGAAACCAAATCCGTCGATGTTTGTTTGTTTGTTTGTTCGAGCTTCACGCAAAAACCAACAAGTAGATTTTGGTTAAACTGTTACAGTCTTAAAGGTACCATCCCGACTTAAATGGTGCGGCATGTTTCATCAAAATCGGTCCAGGTAGAATTGAAGATACACTTTGATCCCTATTTTAATAACCGCCGTTGAGGTACGGGAGCTCAAGTAAAAGTGGTCCTGAGATTTTTCATATAAATCTGTGTCGGGATTTCCAATGTGACGAAAAACCGACATTAACTGGGGCAGAGCCGCGGGCAAAAGCTAGTTAATAGTAAAAAACAAACTGTTTTATAAAAAAAAATACTTGCCAGTAAAAAAACTACATGAATGTATAAATTTTCATCAGAAAATTGATCCCTACTCTGAAAGATTATCTCCGAAAGAGATCCTTTAATACGTAACGGGGACCAGACGTCATGAAACCACAAAGATAAATACCAAGTTATCTTCTTATAGGGCTGACGTCACCCGTCGCACGCCGCTGATGGGTACATTTTTATTCGAGTCGGGTGCGTGGAGTTCTTTAATAATCCGCTTTGGGGCGCGTTAATATTGACAGCGGAGAGCGATGCGCACAAGAATGATAAGTCTTTATTTATATACAGCCAAATCAGCTTGAAGACGTTTATAATATAGTGTACGGTCAGCAAATAAATAAATAAATAATTAGTTTTTATCACCCGACGCAAAAAGAGGTCCCCCGTTGCGACGACTCTTGGATCAAAATACTTATAATAAAGTGATAGTGCCAAAAAAATACATATTATTTATTTAAGTTTTAGAAGTTTTTGTGTGGGCTTTTTTAAATTTTTAATTTAATTTTTTTATATTTTTTCTATATTTATAAGTAGATAATTACATATCAAATGTAATTTAATATGTATAACTAAATTCTACGGCTACTTATAAGCGACTGATGCAAGAGTGCGAGGTACGTGATGGCTAGCGCAAACTGGTTTATTCCGGTTTTAGTCACTGTGTGTACAAAACACTAGTACAAAGGCAAAAGCTGACCTGTCCAAGCTCTCCAAGCTGGTTTATCCGTACCTATAGGTCAATATATCACTTAATCAACTTAAACTAAATAACTTTTAATAATTTAACTTATTATTTTGCTATGATTTTGAGATAATTGTATTAGAAGTCAAATTTCTATGTGATTATTATTAAACATAAGTGTTGATGTACGTCAAATACATAAGGCTATTTTTGTCCAGGAGGAATTACTTACCGTATACTTCACCCACTAAAACCACCGTGTGATCTTCTCTCGCCCATTTTTTTGAAGCCGTGTGATCACGCTACCACTCTGCCACGACTTCTGTGGAGCCGGTTCTCGTCCTTAGGAGTTTCAAAAATCTCCTATCTCCATTTAAGCAAACATAATTTCCATTGCAATTTCGGTCCGGCCCCTAATCTGGTGACAAGTTGAGCTACTCGTCGTCCGGACCTTACGGCGATCAAAGATCCATGTCTATGTTCGCCCTTCTGCGCCATCTTAGTCTTTGGTCGGTTACTGCTTTCCGAGCTCGCTTTTTTTCCTCTTTTGTAGTCATTACCACCTCACAGAATGAGGCAACGGCTAAATACATAGGCTCCAAATTCTTCGAGGAGAGTTATATTATATATAACATAATAAAAACATAATAGATATATGAATATTTTCATGACACTATTACTGTTATTTTCTTTATTAGTATATTTTTCCGTGCTACATGTTGCTGACAAATATTAGCACGCATATTAGGATGATCCTATAGCTTTTACCCGCGACTCCGCTCGCCTGAATGTCAGTTTTATGCTACATGGGAACTCCCGATACAATCATAGATTTAAATAAAAAGCCTAGAACCACTTTTATTTGACCTCTCATACCTTAACGGCAGCCACTAAAACCGGGGTCATGCTGTATTTTCAATTATACTGAACTGATTTTGATGAAACATGCCGTAATATTTAATTTAGAATAGTACCTTTAAGACTGGAATATTTTGACCAAAATCTAACCGCCGGCTTTTGCGTTTAGCCCGAACAAACAAACAAACATCGACGGATTTGTTTTCAGAAGCCCGTAATTAGTCGAACTGAGTAGTTTATTTTTAAATATCTTTGCTTTTTGAAAATTTGACATTGAACAATTTGACGAAACGATTACTTACAAGTTTTGCAAGTATAAACAATTTTCTCAATTTCAGTCGTTGTTTTTTTAGAGAAGTTTACATAAGCGAAGTGTGAAATGTAGGTGGTAAGTTTAAAAAAAACTGCATTCATTTGAAATACATTAAAGAAGACAAATTAATTGAATCGTCTTATCCGCTTATCGCTGACAATGAGACTTCAAATTCTACGGCTTGTATATTCAAAGCATCCTATTCGTTTGGGTGCGTCAATGAACGAGATGAAAAAAAAAAATCCAATGAGATAATCTGTAATCCACGACTTTTCCATATCGTAATTAAATGTTAGGATTTTTTATTTTATTTTATGAATCCAGACAAAAGAGTGTGCAGCTCATTTGGTGCTCAAAGTGAATACTGATTAAAGTTGCCAAAGGGATTGGCTGATATATATTTCCAATTCTAATGTAAATGCATTGCCACTCTAAGCGTATCCATTGGACGAAATGAAGGGTATTGTATTAAAAAGTATAAATAGGAGAATTAAACAGTTATGCATTTGACAAAAGAAGCATGAAAGCAAGATAAATGCTGTTGATGATGTTTGAGAAGTATAAATTGAGTGAATCTGATGGATA
Source organism: Thaumetopoea pityocampa (assembly GCA_017165845.1). NCBI lineage: Eukaryota > Metazoa > Arthropoda > Insecta > Lepidoptera > Notodontidae > Thaumetopoea > Thaumetopoea pityocampa. The sequence continues at coordinate 7,499 of WUAW01037444.1, read as the reverse complement.
AAAAGAGAAATAGTGAAATAAGGGAAATCTGTAGTATGAAAGAAGATGTAGTGACAAAAACAGAGAAAGGAATGCTTAGATGATTCGGATACATAGAGAAGATGGAAGAAAGAAGATTGACGAAGACTATTGATTTATAAGACGAGTCTGAATGCGCAAATCGGTAGGGATCGACAGGCGAACGTATATCGACCAAATCGAAGTCGTGCTGAAGAAAGGCCAGGTTAAATGTACCCACAACCGACGAGCTTGTATGAAAACGTTGATGAAACTAGAAGAAGCGAAAAATGTATGTCAGGATCGTAGTAAGTGGAAAGAAGTCGTCTTTACCTACCCCAGCGGGAAAAAGGCGTGAATGTATCTATGTATATTGTATGTATGCATAACTTTTATTGATCGCTAAGTCATCCTTGCACATAAATAAAATCTAACGTAAGTTTACACTTCACAATAACATAAAATAGCCCGGTGGTACAGAGCCGGTGTCAATCCTATGTCTTTTCGATCGTGTGTATTGTCTAGCATGACTAATCTACCAACGACATAACACATAGCGATAAATATAGATTATTCTGTATATTTCACTTTACTATGACGAATTAAAATTAATGATGCTTTTTAAAGGACATATTCATCATCATCATCAGACTGTGAAAGTCTACTGTTGGAGTTAGACCTTCTCCTTAAAAAGTAGGGAGTTGCCGTATCTTCACGCTTAGCAGTCGTCTTGGAGATCGCAGTAGATTTTGATTGAATAACAAGATATCGCTGTTGCCCATTTTCCTGGCACGTCCCTTAGCGGGTTTACACATCATCCGTAGGAAGGAGTTGAGTGACGCTATTATTCTGCCGATGGCATACAGCAAAGGACATATTAGACTGAAGTAATTGATGCTCCTTTTAAATTCCATTCAAGATTTTTTTTATTATTAATTATATTTTTTTTTAATGAAACGTTCAAGCAGATCTCCTCATGGTAAGTGATCACCGCTGCCCATAGACAACCGCGACACCCGAAGGAACACAGGTGGTTCCAGGCCTTTAAGAAAAGTCTAAGCTCGTTTTTTGAAGGTCCCCAAGTCGTGTCTGCTTGGAAAATCCACCGCTGAGAGCTCATTCCACAAGATGGTGACAAATTTAAAAAATGTCATCCTTATAATTCTTACATCCGTTAATATCATGCAAACATAGCTGAGACTTACTGTATTATGTGTCACCGTAATGTAGACTAGAACTTAGGTCTAAATTAGGTAACGATAATCTGGTTTGTAACGTCTTTACTGCATTGACTTTTATTAGTGTTGTTTGCATACTGCCTCGAAGTTAATATTTTAAACCGCGCCCGGCTAGCTCAGTCGGTAGAGCATGAGACTCTTAATCTCAGGGTCGTGGGTTCGAGCCCCACGTTGGGCACCACTGTGAGGCTGAGCGTTACCAGGAAAAGAAATAAAAAATCATTCAAAATATGACGGCTTATTGGACCCGACCTTGAGGTCATATTAAATCGTCATATTTTGAATTATTTTTTTATTTCTTTTCCTGGTGACGCTCAGCGTCATAGGTTAAGACCTGTGTGGGGCTGGTATAATGGTATTGTCACTCATCTCTCCCCGTGAATGCTATGAGACCAGCTAAGGGGTGTACCAGGATAACGAGCAACAGCGTCATCCTGTCATTCAATCAAAATCTACTGCGACCTCCAAAACGCCTGGCAAGCGTGATTATTATGGCAAATCCCTACTTTTAATGAGGATGCCCATCGTGCTCAGCACCAGTTGAAAACCAATAATACACTTTCCTTGTCTATATTTTCTCTCAATATATAAAGGTTTCAAGTATTTGGACGCAATGAGATTTCAGTCGAAATAGATTGCGATGGCTTGCCGAATTCTCATTAATAACAGACCTTTCTTGTATGTCCGATAAATACTATTCCGATATATTTTGGTGAACAGAAAAATATAGATAGTGCTTCGCTTTCAAAGCACGTACATAGGATTCATTTAGGGAATTGGTTTGCTGTCAGTTTGTTTGTAAAAGTAATTGTACCATACTTTGGTCCTTTTACGTGTTAAAACTTATCTTTTTGTGTGTTTGTTTTTATTTTTATGAATGGTCTAACATCAATCTGCATATAAATAAATCAGTTTGGAGGCCGTTTTACGTTTAATAGTGTTTGTACACACGGTGACTAAAACCGGAGTAAACCAGTTTGTGCTAGCTGCCTCTCGTACATTCACAGCAGCTACTAAAACAGGGATCAAGCTGTATCATCAAATACTACTGGACCGATTTTAATGAAACATACTGCAGTTTTTAAGTCGGAATAGTACCTTTAAAACTGTAAAAGTTTTATCAAAATCTATCCACTGGTTTTTGTGTGAAATCCGAACAAAGAAACAAACATCGACGGATTCGGTTTCAGAATCCCTTGATTAGTGGATCTGAGTAGTTCGTTTTTAAATATATTTGATTTTTGAAAATATGACATTTAACAATTTTACAATAGTATAAATAGATTAAAAATTTACTTACAAATCTAGTGATGCCCTGGCTGTAAGATAGATAGGACATCGAGAATGGAGACAAGCTATGAGCTATTACCATCACCGTCACGGAGCGAAACCGCGGGTTTAAGCTAGTTCTATATAAACACTGAACAGGCCTACTGTGTCACTGGATGAGAACAGAACCTAGTTCAATATGTAGTGATTATCTCGTAAGACTTACGAGACTTGTAGTAAGTGCAAGACTGGGTGTATAAGAACAATACTAATATTAAAGCCTGCTTTACTGATGCAAGACCAAGACTTGGTAAGTCTCGTCACGGTCTTGCATAGGAAACAGTAATAGAAACAACATGTATGAACTTAATACATTGGTGGTTTAGTTGTGCCAGACACGGTTTGCGATCCAAAGGTCATAGGTTCGGTCCCGGTGCCGTAGCACTGAGTCATTCCTAATTCATGTACGGTTTTAAGGGAGAAGGATAACTTCGTGAGGAAACCGGCATGCTCGCATGGGTATGTGAAGTATATCAAACCGCACTGGGCCAGCGCGGTAGACTACGGCCGAATCCTCCTCCTCATCAGGGAGGTCCGTACCCCTGTAGTTGGGATGAATATGGATTGGGAATGATAAGGATAATAGACTTATGTGAAATAACACTATCTTATTAGTATAAATTTTCTTAGCAAAGTGTGTAAGTATGTGTATGATAAAAGCTGAGCTTGGAGTTTCTTCACACGAGAAAATCCATAACATTGGTAATGGTAACAAAACCTAGTTCGCTAATATAGATGATAACAAGTTGAACTACAAACCACTGGTGGTGATGAGCCACTAGTGGGATTAAGCTTCAAATTCTAGAAAGTTCTCAAAAGTGTAAGATACTAAGGGATATCTGTAGGCTATTTACAGTCTAGAAAGCCTTTCAAATATACCGATGAAGACCACAGCAGACTTTTTACTCGGTAGAAGTCATCAGCCGCCATCGCGATTTTCGACAGCCATGTTGGATACATTCTTTAGTGAAAAAAGACCCTACTGGTTGAAATTATCATGACCTTGAAAGAGTCCAAGTAATCGTTGTATGAAAAAGACCAAATCTTTTCACTGTGACGATTTACAAGAAAAGCCTGTATTCAACAATATATGTCTAAAGTGGGATCACTTTTCGTTATGAGGCGGAAAGAAATTATTAAAGCCCCTTTCGCTTAATTTCGCTTAATAAGGAATTCTTCATATCTTAAATTACACGAAGAAAATATAAAATATTATCCTTTTTTTAATTTGTCCGCATACCAGGGTAAAGCGATAAAACACAAGCACCCGTTCCCATATATTTTCACAAAACCACTCGAGCGAAAATTGGCTGAATATACGAGTACCTTTGCGCAGAGAAATAAAAAGGAAGAACAAATAGCGAAACCGTCGGCAGCGCGGTGACTTGTGTACTTACTACGCGGGCAAATCGGCCATCGCTTTTGTGCCACAGACCAATTAGAAACACACTTCATGTGATTCTCATTTTATTATTATTTAAAGCTAGATAGTGATTAATAATTGTAAAGTGGGGCCATTTTTATTACAATGACCCTACTTTACAATTTGACACATTTGACATTTGACACATTCGACACATTTGACATTTGACACATCATCAAAACAACCTTGCAACGGCGCTCACAAATAATTTATTCTATTTTCCAATGTTAGAAGAGAACAAACGGACAACTTTTTTTTCAACTACTAAACACATATTTATTTTAATAATGAAACAGACTGACTAGTAACCCTTTCTAATTATAATACAACTAACGGAAGTAAAATGTGACCTATTAAAATAGTAGGGCTATTTCTTTAAGTATAATTTAAGTAACAAGGGTAGTAATTCTGCTGTAACGACATAGCAAACATTTTTTAACGAGTACCAATCCACATTTTTGTCAAACGGTACAAAAATATTGCGTTTTTGCGTATCTTTAGTCGGTATATTCCGAGATCACGTCTAAGTTTCTTAATTTTGACATGTTTAAACAAAACTGACAGCGCCAATATTGTAGCTATCTCATTTTGGCGTTTGGCATTAGAAAAAGATAGTGGTAATCTAAATTTAGTTAAGTTCTGTAATAACCTAATATAATAATAAACTTTACGAGTACAAACAGCTTTATACGAGAGAAGCCCGTATTCTGACGATAGTAATTCTAAAACAATCGAATTGAATGAAACAGGAATCCATATAACATTAGTACTCAATTTATCGCTAAGGGCGTTTCATTTACAGGCAATCTGAACCAAATTAAACGACGTAACGATTTTTAATGCGTACATGTAAGTACGTAACGACAGTGAGATTGACTTTTAAGCATAATAATTTGCCGTTCATGTTTGAATATATACAAGAAGTTATAACAAATTCTAACTAAAACTTAAACTAACTAACTAACTTAAACTTAACTAAAAAAACTAACTTAAACTAAAGAATTAGTCATCGATGTGGCTCAAAGGATTGCGAAACTGAAGTGGTAGTGGGCGGGGCTCATAGAACCGATGGACATTGGGGTCCGGAAGGAATGGTATGGGTTAACCCGCCATTAGGTAGATCGATGACCTGATTTAGGTCACGGGCTATTGCTGGATGCAGGCGGTATATGGCCGCTCGGTGTGGCGATCATTAGAGGAGACCTATGTCCAGCAGTGGACGTCTGTAGGCTGATATGATGATGATGTACTAGAAACATACTTAACAAAAGCAAATAAAACAAAATAATATTTTATTAATAATATTTTATTAATAATATTTGAGAAACGAGTTACATATCTAATGACAATGTAAAAACTTTCTTAATATATAAAAAGACATATCACCATAAAAATTTACAAAAACTTCAGCTATGTGATATCCATAAGTTAGTTATAACACAATTTGAAAAAAAAAACTATTATTCTAAAATATTTCATCCAGATAATCCTTGATATAGAAAAATCATGTACAACATGATATGTATATTTTTTTATATTAAATTTATATATATTTAGTTATTTGTGTATTGTCGTATATCTAAGGATTATAAATACTTTTAATTATTGTCAATAGTTATAATGATGGTCACTACTTTTAATGATGGTCAGTACTTTTAATGACTGTCAATACTTTTAATGATTGTGATTATTATAGTGATTGTCAATACTTTTAATAATGATCAATACTTTTATGATTTAAAATATAGTTTAAAACTATTTAAAACCATGTTTAACTTTCGAAGCATTCATGCGATTTCTCTTTTAAATTTTGTATCTCAGCATTACTTGAATTGTCTCAAAAATGCTTTGTATCTTAGTGATAACGCAACGATTACAAGTTAGATTTAATATTGACCATTTTCTTAGAGAAAACTATAATGAGTTGAATACATACGCGTTATAGGATTTACATATCTACACTTTAATTATATCCACAAATTATAATACAAATTCATACTAATAAAATAATTGCTTCAATTTTTAAGCCGTAATCTTCTTTACGGCTTAAAAATTGAAAAGAAAAGAAACAGACAAACAGACAAACAAAATTTAACTTATTAATATTATTATGGATTAACGCAAATAATTGTAGTGGCAAAGATTATTAAATGATAAAATCTAATGAATCATTACAATAATTTTTACAACACCAAAATGTCAAAACAGCCTTTCACTACTAATACCAGCGGTCACAAAATTTCCCGTAATTATATTTAACGGAAACGCCGTTACCAGCACGAACTATGATAAGATTAAGATTATTTTAATTCTTATCAAAAATAAAATCACAGTTTATTTTTACTTGTCGGAAGTGTACTGATCCTAAACATGTATAACAGAGGGTAGTTTAGTCATAAATTGTTCAACTATTGTACTCTAAAGTACAATAAGTGTATTCAAGTATTTAATTAAAATAAAAATGATATTCAATTATAAACTCAAATTGAATCGTCTCCCGAATAATCACTCTGCTTATATATTATCGCATATTCTCCTCTACTCTCTTCTCTTTTCTCCTTTCCTCTCCTCTTCAAATATCTCAGCCTCTCCGCTCCGCTTCTCAATAGAACGCCTTTTCTTATTGTAACACATGTCTTCAAAATATACGTTTATAAATATATATACGTATATTTTGAAGCCATGTGTTACAATAAGAAAAGGCGTTCTATTGACAAGCGGAGCGGCCCGGAGAGGCCCAGAAGTTTGAAGAGGAGAGGAAAGGAGAGAAGAGAGTAGAGGAGAATATGCGATAATATATAAGCAGAGTGATTATTCGGGAGACGTAACAGTTTGAGTTTATAATTGAATATCATTTTTATTTTAATTAAATACTTATTAAATGTATTCTTATTAGATGTATTTTAAAGTTAACTGAAGTGTAGGTATATGTAGTTAAATAAAATAAAAAAATAAATAAGAGAGGTAAAATATTTGTACGGCACTGCATCTTGGCATAACATAGGCAACTTCAAAACAAAATCCATCTTGTTCTTACTACCTCTTACCTCCTAATACATTCCATTTGAGAACTTTGTTATTATGAACTGATAACAATATTATTGGAAACTGATAAAATCTCACCAATGAAATTAGAGAGTGAAAAATCACGCCAAATTAAAAAAAATCAGTATATTGTAAACGTTAAATATTAGTGATGTCATTTACTGATTCTGGTTCTCCCTGTTTTTTGGAAAAACCCTCTGAATTTAAATATCTTTTGCTTAATTCCACGAAACTTTTTATTATAATAGAGGTATGATTTAATTTATATTTAGTAGTATATAAAAAGTGATTTTATTTCTTTTATTGTTTATGAACACCAATAAATGATGTGTCGTGTACAATCTAAGGAAGTTGAAGCCTAGTTGATAAAAAAAAATAAAAATAACAGTAACGGTATAATCAGCCCCCCTAGCCAAGTTGACATTCGACGATCGTAATCGTTAGTCGAAAACATAAAAAATGTACTG
>WUAW01037443.1:0-11115 GCA_017165845.1 Thaumetopoea pityocampa | reverse complement strand
AATTGTTCAGGAGAGCAGTTTAAAGTTTGAAACTGCAGAAAAATGGACATAACTTTTTTATTTATTGTCATTTCTTGAAAATGAAAACAGCTCTAGAATCAAGAAAAATAAAAGCATTAATTGGTAAAGAATTTATTTTTCTGATTCGACATTATTTTATGTGGTTTTATGACGCTTAGATCAATTGATCTTAATTATATCAATCAATTAATTGAATTTTTTGCTTGAGCATAAGTGACCAAAAAATCATCCTAGAACCATGGGAGTCGGCGCATTTGAAAAAGCGGACAATTTTAAGTAGGATGGCGTTCATAACTCAAAACTCAATTACGACCAAAATGTGGCTTATGCCCTATTACCTTTTAACCGTCGATGTCCTTATTAATTTTTGCCCACGGCTCCGCCCAAGTGAAGGTCGGTTTTCCTCTACGCGGGAAAACTCGAAACAGATTTATATAAAAAGCCCTAGAAACACTTTTACTTGAGCTCTCATACCTTAACGGCGGCTACGAAAAGAGGGATCAAACTGTATCTTCAATTCTACTGGACCGATTTTGATAAAACATGTCGAGTATTTGAGTCGGAATAATACATTCAAGGCTGTAAGGATTTGACAAAAATCTACTCTCTAGTTTTGCGTGAAGCTCAAATAAACAAACAAACATTGATGGACTTGGTTTCAAAAGCCCTTAATTAGTCGAAATGAGTAGTTGTTTTTTAATAACTTTGATTTACAAAATATGACATTTAATAATTTTATAATAGTATAGACATTTATTAGAATGTACATTATGTTCTCATAATAGTTTATAGGTATATTTATTCTTGTCATTCTTTTTACTATCTCATACTTTACTATCTCAGCAATACCTTAAGGTAGACTGGCCGAGAATGCCTCAGGCATTGAGACCGCCTTTACACATTGTATAAGAATTTTAAATAAATAAATAAATGCTAACTGAAGCTTCTCCCTCATCACCAATATAACAGTGGTGGTGAGCCATGCTGTGTGTCGTCTGCACAATAATAATCTTTTCCCGTGGATGCTGTGAAAACCAGAATGTACCAGGATATGGCAGCAGCGATATCAATATCTACTGCGATCTCCAAACGCCTGCCAAGCGTGGCGATTATTGCAAATCCCACCTTTTTAAGGAGGAGGCTCATGCCCAGTGGTGGACTTCTACGGACTGATGATGATGATGATGGATGATTCATAGCGCGCGTCCTTTTCGACAGTGTAAGCATTATGTTATTTTATTATTCATCATCTCAGACAAAGACGTCCACTGCTGAACATAGGCCTCCCCCAAGGATTTCCAGAAAGATCGGTCTTGCGCTGCCCTCATCCAGCGACCTCCCGCAACCCTAACCAGGTCGTCAGTCCACCTTGTGTGAGGCCTGCCCACGCTTCGCTTTCCAATTCGTGGACGCCACTCCAACACCTGGCGGCCCCAACGGCCATCGGTCGTTCGTGCTATGTACCCTGCCCATTGCCACTTCAGTCTACTGATACGCTGCGCTATGTCAGTTACTCTTGTTCGTCTACGGATCTCTTCATTTCAATCTATACTATTGTAAAATTGTTAAATGTCAAATTTTTAAAAATCAAAGATATTGAAAAACAAACTACTCAGATCGACTAATTAAGGGCTTCTGAAACTGAATTCGTCGATGTTTGTTTGTTCGGGCTTCATGCAAAAACCAGCGGGTAGATTTTGGTTAAACTGTTACAGTCTTAAAGGTACTATTCCGACTTAAATAATAGGGCATGTCTCATCAAAATCGGTCTAGTAGAATTGAAGATACAGCTTAATCCCTGTTTTAGTAGTCACCGCTTAGGTACGAGAGGTCAAGTAAAAGTGATTCATAGGTTTTTTATATAAATGTATGATCGTGTCGGGATGTCCCATGTAGCGGAAAACCGACGTTCACGCGGGCAGAGCCGCGGGCAAAAGCTAGTCGGGAAATAAATCTCTTATTATATGTGTGTACTAATACTTTGTATTTTTTTTAAGGTTACAGAGACCACTGCAGTTTTCATATACATTGAACGCTATATGTCTTGAAACAAGCTCCGAAGATCCAAAAATATCGCTTACTGTCACTGGTTGGGGACAGACTTCCGTTCAAAGTAAGTTACAGTAATAGGTGTGGATGGTGGAAAGGTAAAATGGAGTAAACACCATTAATGGCAACTTTAAAGGAGAGCAGATTTAAGGTTCATTTTTTAAAGAGTTTGCCCGCCAATTATGAAATATTAATCGATATCAAATATTTAAATGCATTGGTAATCTATGGACAGGGAGTACTTGGTCTTTTAGCCTGCCCGGCAAATAGACTTAAGTATACGGGTAAGCGACCCCGGCCCCCCGAACTACTACTGTCTCTTTCTATTCCTTCCGTGATAGTAGTATCCTGTATCCTATAGTCCTTTTCCCAAATTCCATATTCCTTGCTCAATACACCTTCCCTACCTCAACCTCTTTCCTTTCATTCCTTTTCGTGGGAATGCAGTTAGGAACATTAACCTTTTAGGACCTTAAAATGGTGGTGTCGTGGTTCGCCACCCGACACGTCTCGTTTCCCGCGGAGACGAAAAGTGGGCTACTGATAACTTATACTTTATACTGATACTTTGCACGTAGCAAGTGGAAAGAAGTGGTCTCTGCCTACCCCCAATTCTTCGGTAGTATAGTGGTCAGTATACCCCGCCTGTTACGCGGGAGACCAGGGTTCGATTCCCCGCCAGAGAGCCAGGGAAAAAGGCGTGAATGTATGTATGTATGTAGTGGTGATCTAGTGGTGCCAGGCGCGGCTTGCGATCGAAAGGTCGTAGGTTCGATCACGTGCCACACCATTGCATTACATACGTCTAAATTTTCGCATTTATAATACTACTATGATTATTGCAGGGGTTACGAATAGTCGAATTCTTTTGAAGACTAACGTGACAGCGGTTCCGCGGGACAAGTGTGCCGAATCGTACACCCTGTGGCGCAAGTTGCCAGTGGGCATCAGCCAGGATCAGCTGTGTGCAGGTGACCCTGAGGGGAAACGGGACACTTGCCAGGTACGCACACCCACTGCAAAGCACGTGCTTCTTCTAAGAATGAGAGGGGTTAGACTATATGGTTCACAACGCTGGCCTAATGCGGTTAACAGATTTTATACGCTGTAAAGAAAATCTCCGAGACATCTAGGTTAGGTATTAATAATTTAATAATTAATTATCACTTACTTCAAACGGTGAAAGAAAACATCATGAGGAGACCTACATGCCTGAGAGATTTTCTCGACGACGTAAGGAGTCTGCCAACCCGTGTTAGGCCACCGCGGTGGACTAGCCTAACCCCTCTCATTCTGAGGGGAGACCCGTGCCCTGTAACTAGGCTTACGACAACATGATCTCGAAAAGTTAAAGGTGTCCGCCTCAGATTTGAAGTTGAAATCTAAGACTCGACATGTTCGTTCATACGACTAGGTATTCACTGATTCTACCCTAGCATTATTCCTATTTAACCCTCTCGGTACGGGTGCCGAATATATCCGGCGTCCATCTGATGACCTGTGTGGACGAGCGCCAGATATATCCGGCATCCATCTGATTGATATTCCTGGCATAATAGAAATTATTCTAATAAAAAGTCTTTCTTACAAGAATTCCAGAAACGACAGCTATATGTATAACCGTAGTCTGATTTAATTTGATCTAAAAACTTTAAGCTTTTAGCCGAAAGTTCGGTGCGGGGCGCCTCGTGCAGTGGGAGTGTCGCGACGGGAAGAGCGCTCGTACCGAGAGGGTTAAATCATACTTTGAGCTATTAGTGCGGATATGACGAACTTCCCATCTGACGACATCCCGGTAAGCCCCTAAATCCCTACGACCCGTATTATTGAGGCTCAACCGGAACCCACTATTTTACGTGCCTACCAATACAGCGGTATGAATATTAGAACGTTCGGGTGATATGGCCACTTTTATCATATTTCCTCATGATGCAACTGGGTTAAAAATAAATAAATAAATATTAATTATTATATTAGTGGGTTAAATTGGTTTAAAATGACGGGTCTAGCGCGTCATTGGTTTTTCACGCCGTACAGCACAATGACGAGCTACACTCGTCATGCGACTAAAGTTACTATTGAATATTATAATTAATTTAGTTTAAAATTTCTAGTATACTGAATTTGGCAATACTTTTGTATTATGTTGTTTGCCGTTAGAATTTCTTGGTACAAGTCACGGCCAAATTATTGTTATACCTGTCAAAAATAACAGGCCCGTTTTGACGTTTCTCGGTCATCATCGTTCATTATTAAATCGTACCGGAAAGGGTTAATAAGGTAATACGTAGTATATAATAAATAAAAATTTTATCCCTTAAACTGTCAACTAATTTTAATTTATTAATAAAACTACATTTAACGTCAAAATAAGTAATAAAAAAATTAATTAATAAAAGAGGTTCTTAAATGCCCATCCGAAATCCTAATACCGATGTTAGGCGGTATTCTACTGAGACGAGTTGAATTCCGCTGGTCGGGGTGTTGTTGACTTCAGAAGTGGTGTACCAATTTTCTTCAGAACCAGTTAATAGGCTGGATATCGCACCCCAATTAGGGATCCTTAAAACACTCACAGAGCAAATATATTTGCTCAGACTTGTTTTAGATATAAAGTTTAAGAAACGTACATCAAACTGCAATTGAAAATATTAATTTCTTAACAGATACATGCAAAATTAGCTAGTCGTGTCTGCTTTTTTTTCTCCAAAAGAAAAAGGCAACTACCCGGTTTTTATTTATAATTAAAAAAATTCTGTTTGAGGGTACTTAGTTTAATATAACGTTACATTGTTGTAAGCAGGAGCTTTAGTTCCCAAGCGTTCGACATCAAGTTCGTTCAGCCTAGTAAATGGTTTTAACTGTGTGCAGGGTGACTCCGGCGGGCCTATAGTTGCCACATCGGCAAATGGCACGAATACACTGGTTGGTGTGACGTCATTCGGCCGAGGCTGCGGCTCGGCCATCCCGGGAGTGTATACCCGCATCAGCAGCTACCTCGACTGGATAGAACGCATCGTTTGGCCGAGCCAAGCGTCGTAATTACAATACCGGCCAAAATATTTTGCTATTCATGTGAACACTGACAAATTTCGATCGCCTCATACACGTTACACATATAAATATTGACACAGTCGTAAAACAATGTCACATCTACAAAATGGGTACTTTACAGGAAAGTTAAGTGAGAGTTAAGTTAAAGTTTTAGACTCGCATATCTCTGCATATTTTTTCCTTAATGATTTTAAATTAATAATATCTTACAAATTGCATATAAAAATATGCCGACATATGCGAGCCTGTTGCTTTAATTACTTGTTTCATGGGAAGAAGGAATGACGCTATTGTACATTAACCAAATCCCAGCAACTTATTCTCAGCGCAAAACAGTTCAGAAACGTTCTAGAATTAAGACCGAAATAAATTGTGATCAAAACATAATAACCATTCCGATTTCTGCACCTGTAAAATTTAATTATAAATATAAAATAGGGTACTTACTATTGCAACAAAAATACAGTGCGACACAACAAACACGTGCAATCGGCTAATATCGTCAAATCGAACTTTACCGATAGAAAGGAAACTACAAATCTTTGACAGTGTCTTTATAGCAACTAAAAATCAACCTTATTGCACAGCGTTAAAGTTCATAATTTAATGTAGTTATGATATTCTCCATTTGAAAGATCGAAACCGTTACAAGACCACGCTAGAAGCGGCAACAAAGAAGTATGAAGGCGGGATATACAATTTTAACTATTTAATGAGCAAGTACACTCATCCCTCGATTTACATGGTAGATACATTTTTGGAAAAGTTGTGCAAAACGAAACCGCGTAAAACGAGACACAGAGTTCATACAAAGTAGATAGATATGTTCAATTAACATAAAAATCGTGTATTTGCACGGTCTATAGAAGACAAAGAACACAAAAATACAAAGAAAAGAAATGAAGACAAAGAAAGAAGATATGTTCATTATAATCATGTAAAATGAGATAGGATTGTAGAATAAAAGGAGATTGGTTCATTCAATTTCAATTCAATGCAATTTATTTTTGAAAATTAAAAACGTAAAAATTAATTAACAATATTCCTTTCAAGTAAAATGAAAAAAATGTAAAAAAAATTACAAATAAAAACAATAAAAGAATTCAAACATAAATAACCTTCATAACAACTACTAAAGCACTATTACGAAATTTTTTAAATTAACAAACCGCCTTTTTTCACCTTTTATTAGAATTCAATCAGAACAAATGACTATGAAGTCTCTTCTTCTTCGCGGACAATGCCACCATCTTAATATGATATTTGCGATTAAAGTTTTGGATAAGGGTGCGTTTAGTAACTTTAGATGAGCTTTTTAAAGAGTACGTTCATCAATATGATACTGATAAATGACACAATGTAAAACTATCAGAATAAGAAAAGAAAAAAATTTTGTTGTGATTTAAAAACCGTGTAAAAGCGAAATCGTGTAATTCGAGTACCGCGCAAATCGAGGGACTGGTGTATAATATACCGTTGAAACCTCCGAGTTGAGTCGTGCTGTACTTTTTTCAAGAATTCCTATATTTATGCATTTAAACATTAAATTGTGATATTATGTGACAAAAAGGTGTTTCCAGTTTTGATACGGAACTGAAACAATTTAAAAAAGTCTTTTGTTTAGTACTTATAATTTGTTCTGTACTTATAAAATAAAATAAACATAAGATACTGTGTGTATAAGAACGTGTATTTAAACTTTATTTACTGTGCCATTAGTTTAAGAATGTTATTATAAATGTTAACATTATATAAATTACACGATAATATGTAATTTATATTTGCTATACAAGTACACATCTCAAAAAAGGGCAATACGTTTCGAGTGAGTTCTGTCCCGGTACGGGTTTCGCATAAATATTCTCTTAATATATGTAGGTATTTTATATATTTCATATTAAATGATAAATTTAAAATCTCCTCCTTCTAATCTCAAATATTTTTACAAAGTAAGGTTTGCTGGAAGAAAACTCATTTTTGAATTAAGGTAGGTAAGCTGTTTATCTGTTTGTGCACAATAAAGAATAAATAAATAAATTCAACCTTAACACGAAACCTGAAATATAAGCTATCAAGCTTTTATTGAAACACCGTCGAAGGTTTTTAAACAGTTTTGATTTTTTTTTTAAATCCAGATATTTTATTGAAAATATGGTTAGGGTTGGGACTTCTGTTAATGAATGTTTATGCTCAGTTAGATTTAAAAAAAAACACATCTTCATCTCAGCGTACGTCGCGGAATAACGCAATCAATAATCACGAAATAATAAACATAATAACTTTGGTAAAAGATCGCTCATAAACTACAATAACCTATATATATACAGCTACATGCCTCAAATTATAACAGCCATCACCCACTAGCAGATACACGATTTCCCGGTGAAAAACATCCCCATCAAAGAAGTGCAGGAATCTATCTTCGTGCACTTGCTCTCAGTTTTTTTTTCAGTGGGCACTAAGCAGTAGCTTTCAAATTAAAATTATGCAATCATAAAAGTATCTATAAATGTGTATACGTCTATTGTTGACATTTTTCTCGTGAGTTTTGTACTAGATGTTGCGTCTATATTTACATATATTAGGTCAATGCATGCGACCTATAATCACATTTGCACAAATTCAAAATAGATGTATGAGGGAAATTCGCAAAAATTAAAAACAAATCTACAGGCCAACGTGGCATGTGAAGTGAGCTTTTGATATTATACAATAGATATTATGCTTTTGGTATTATACAATAGGTATTGTACAATTGCCAGTGCTCGCCAGTGGGCGATAGCTCTAATATGTCCGGAGTGAAATCAGCTGCGAAAGCTGTCACAAGTACAAGCTTTTTAAACCGCATTTATAATTTATTACAATTGTTTAATATTTATATTATGCTAGATTAGAATACTCCACAGATCATATTTGTTTTCTGCGAATACCGATACCCGGAGGCCTATTTATGTTTGTCGTCTATGACTGTTCATAAAAGCCCTAAAAATGCGTAAATAATTTCAAAATTACTGGAATTTCTGTATGGATAACTTGTGAGAAATACAATATATAGGAGATAGCATGTACATTAGCAAATCGAATGAAAAATTTTCTTTTTTAATCCCAATAATTGAAATTATATTAAAATAAATAAATATATCTAATAATACTTAATGTAAGGTTGTTTAGTTTTTTAACGCATTTTTATGATAAAAAAAATAAAAAAATGTAACAACTGAATAATCATCAGATGACACGTGTAATATTTGTAAGTAGTATAATTTACATGTGCTAGTCATTTAAGAACAATTCGCTCTCTAATATTTGGGACCATGGTGTTTATTTATATCTGTAATTTAAAGTCTTTTTGGGATTCTTGAAATTGCAAACCGCACTGTCTGCCCCGGCCATTTATTTTTAACTTTTATATGAATGCCGAAGAATGAACAAAAACAAATAGCTGGGAGGGAGTATCAGCTCAGGCAGACGGTATTTGTATCTTAAACAGAATCATATGCTCATATTATCTAATTTTCATTTTATTCGGCGTTTTTTTTTAGTAAATCTACCGCTAAATCAGCTTGGAGACGTTTTAAAGTTTGTAGTGGTGTAAGGTCAACAGATAAATACATAAACAAACACTTCTTATATATTTTTATTTTTATAGATAGCTACTTAATGTTGTACATATAAAATGTAATTTAATCTCAAATATTTCTACACTCTTAAGGTGTGCTGGAAGAAAATTTATTTTTGAGTTAAGCTCGCCTTTGTACATAATTTTTTTCTTATGTAAAAACGTGTTTATCTGTTTGTGTACAATAAAGAATAAATAAATAAATAATATGTATAACTAACTCTTAACGCTACTTATCAGCGACCACAAACCACTAAAAATACTCAACGACTGATGCGGACTGATGTGGGAGTGCGAGGCACGTGGTACTCTTAGCTAGCGTTAACTGGTTTATTCCGGTTTTAGTCACCGTGTGTACAAATACTACTACATACGCAAAAACTACTCTAAGCTTATTTATCTGTAGGTACTATTTATAGAGTATATATCATATATTGTTAATTGGAGTTAGTTATGCAGAAAGTAGACAAGTGAGAAAAAGTACAACGTGTTTTTCTTTGTGAACTCATTAATTGATCTATCAACATGGTTGTCCGTGTAAAAAAAATAAAGAAATTACGCTTATGTTCCAGGACAGGCAGCTATCTGCATAACTAGCTTTAATCAAAGTTTATTTTTATTTTCTAATACCCCTTTATTTACTGTCCCTAGCACTTATGTTTACTGTGCAACAAAATCGTACAATAAATATTTGTAATATTTTTATTTATTTATTTCCATAAAAAGATGACACTATATAATTAATATGAAGACTGTAGAGTCCTGTACTAGGTTTGTTTATGACCTGTATTACAGGAGTGTCAGTGTCTTCTCACACAAACGTTTTACAAAATATATTATAAAGCAACAACAAAAGGGTACAAAAAAATCCATGTTTCGCACAGTTAATTAGGAAGGACAAAGAGTTGAGTTGAGACGTTGAGTTTTATAGAAAATGTTTAAAAATATTGTTATTTAAGTTAAGGGCGTTTAATAACAGTCCGTTTAGATCATACAAGTTTCTCGCTTACAATAAAGTTTATTTATTTATTTATTTATAAATTATTTATAAAGTTAACGCAATAGCTAACGTCTAAACAACAACAATCCTAGTTCGATTCGGTTATTATGGACACTCGCCTTCAGAAGCATTTATATGATTTACATTATACTGAAGTGGCGAAACATCAAATTTGTTTATGTGGTTGCCTAAGTATATAGTTACTGTCGCTGACCAGATTAATAATAATAATGTTAATTCCTCTTACATTAATAATAACATTGTGATTTAAAAAAAACTGTGTGATTTAAAAAGAGGTGGTGCTTGAGATAAGTTCATGAAAAATCTATTATATACCACCAGTGTTCACCATGTCTATACTTTGTTCAAATGAAAGAAAAGAAAACGTCGGCATCCAATAGCAGTAAGCAGAGACAACGGTCCGCCACATACTACGATTCTAACATACCTCTCTCGTCTCATCCACATTCATACGCTTTCATCGATTAAGAGTGAGAGTGTCCTTGCAAAGGTTAGATTGTATTTCACACCGGGACAGCTGTTCACACGATATAAAGCGCAGGTGATCCTCTATGGAGTACTGCAGTCACGTGTGGGCTGGTGTTGCAGAATGTTATTTATCGGCTTTGGACTCAGTGGAAAAGCATGCTAAGATGATAATTGGCGACAATGACTTATTTGACGCCAATCTCCAGAGCCTAGAGCATAAACGAAGGATAGCTAGCCTATCGGTATTCTACATGATTCACATTCCTATAGGATTCATTTTGTAGTGTGTGCACAGGAATTACACGATATAGTTCCTCCAGCTCCCTTCCATCATCGGACGACTAGACGTACAGTGGGTTATCATCACTACCTGGTTGATGTTCCGACCATCCGTACTAAACGTTTTGCTTCTTCGTTCTTAATGCGTACGGCCAAGGACTGGAATAGTCTGCTGGGGTCAGTGTTTCCCTCCGATTACAATGTGGACGATTTCAAGAAAAGAGTGAATCGGTTTCTACTAGGCTAGTGCGCTCTACCACCTAAGACTACATCGCCACTTACCATCAGGTGGGATTATAGTCAAGTGCTAGCTTATTACAATTAAAAAAAGAGTGCTAGTGTTAAAAGCTTTTAGTGGGGCCATTTTCCAACACATCCACTCACCTTTGCACGGTACATTTTCTTCGTCGGCGAGAGTGTCTAGTGCTCAGAATAAATACTTGTGATTATTCCTCAGATTAAAGACTATCGGTCTTATTCATAAAAATCCTTACCAAAGATTTAATACGTTCCGTAGTTAAAATACTCATTATGCCTAATAAACCTTCTGTAAAAATCATTATTCATAAACCATCTGTAAACCTTTTTTAAATAAAACAGACTT
>WUAW01037441.1:1905-12910 GCA_017165845.1 Thaumetopoea pityocampa | reverse complement strand
TTTCTTCGTGGATAAATCAACTTTTCACGCGAGCGGCATTTCATTTACCCCCGGCCCGTAACATTATTAATATAAATATATATCAATTAATAATAAAATATCTTCTCTTTTAAACAATTATTATGAAAGAAAACAATAAAATTCTGCATTGCAAGATCTGAGATGAGTTTGTGAAAAACCTGTACTAAAGTCACCAGGTTTAAAATGTTGGAAAACAATATAAATGTATGACGAAATAACATTGGGTGTTAGCTGAAATTGTTTACGTTGTATATGTACATCCTAAGGGTACATTAGCAGTAAGGAGATAAAAACTAATCTATTATACCAGCTACATCACAGTGAGATAATACTGACGTATGTGAAACATTTGATTAAAATCTTCATTCTAATCAAATATTGAATAGTGCTCGAATGCTTTAGGAATTGAACCTGATTTTACACATTGTGTATGAAGTTTTTAAAAAGAAATGAATTCTAAAGCACTGACCCAGTCTTACTAAAAATTGATTGAATTTGAATGATATAAAGAAAAACTAAATATAAATGAATTAATAGACTGGAATAAATGTTAAAATTAAATATTTAAGATAGTGCAAGCGTAGCAAAGAAATAATATTAACACAGCGCAATAATCGCGGGAATATTTTCGTTGTAGCAACACTTCAAGCTCGACGCTCCTCTGAGCCGACACTACGCAATACTCGAGTATACTATCTTGATTCATTATTACAACATTATACTTTAGTGCTCTTATTATAAAGTGCAAATTCGCATAATACCTTTTAGTTAGAATGAGTTATTTTTAAAGTCAATTGTTTAATAATCAGTACATTGTTGTAGCACGTTGCTATGGCAACGAGATCTGAGTCAAGAATCTTGGGATAGGTCATTGTAAGGGTGCACTGGCGGCTTTAAGATCGCCGAGTTCATGTCATGTAGAGCTGGGCCGTCACTGACCGGCCGGATGGTGTCGGGGCATCCCCAAATCACACGCGGAGGAAGCACGAAGCGCAGTCCTCAGGAGTGGATATGAGTCTACATTTTTTTTAAATTTATTATTCATTTATTACAATCGACAGTAGGCTAGATTACGGCTATTTAGTAATTTAATTTTAACTTAATGTGCGAAAACCATTTCTTAACCTACTCGTAAGCACACGTCCGTTTGCACTTAGCATCGGTTAAGGGGCAGTCACTATATTCTATTGTGCATATAAAATAGTAAGTACTATCTATTTATATATTTTCACTAAAACTAATTACACCAAGTCAAAAGGCTTTTCCGATATTCGTCCACATTAGTTCAAAATAGTACTTATATCGACACATGTCACATGTACAAAATGGCACCTTTGCATGAGAGCGGTTTGAAGTTGTGCACTCGCATGTCTCCCTACAGGTTTCTACCTAAATGATTTAATTGATAATACATACATACACTCACGCCGATATCCCATAAGGGTAAGCAGAGACCACAGTACATACATACATATAGTCACGCCTCTTTCCTATTGGGGTAGGCAGAGACCACTTCCTTCCACCTGCTACGATAGTTTGATGTAGCAGTGGCTATCCGGAGCCCACATTTCGCCTCCGCGGACAATGAGACGTGTCGAGTGGCGAACCACGACGCCGGCATTTTAAAAAGGTTCAAAAATATTAGAGTTCCTCATTGCATTCCCACGGTGTAATGGAGAGGAAAGGAAAGGGGATGAGGTGTGAAAGGTGTATTGAGAAAGGAATATGGAATTTAAGTGAAGGGCTATAGGGTATAGGATACTAATATCTCGGAAGGAGTGGGAAGAGACAGTAGTAGCTCGGGGGCCCGGGGTCGCTTACCCGTGTACTTAAGTCTATTTGCCGGACAGGCTAAGACTAAGTACTGCCTGACCGTTATTGTTATGCGAGTCCAAAACAGCTCCCCCGTAAAGTAGCCATTTGTAGGTGTGACTTTGTTTTAGGACAGTACCGATATCTATAATCTACTGTTTGGAGACTCAAGTGTTGGTAACAATGCTACCATCCTTTTTATCACTTCCCACTACTTATTACAATTGACAGACGACCCACAACTCTGGGTGTAGAATCATGAAATTTTCCACAAGAGCTCCTTATACAATGGAAGTGGACAGTAAAAAGAATTTTTGAAAATTCGTCCTCTAATAGGGTTAATAGGTAATAGGGTGTAGGGTGGTGTAGTGGTGTTAGACACGGCTTGCGATCGAAGGGTCGTAGGTTCGACCCCTCGATCCCGTACCAATGAGTTACTATTTGTAAATCATATACGGTCTACACTGTAGATAGCAATATACTTAACGGAGAAGGAAAACTTCGTGAGAAAACCTGCATGCCCGCATGGGTGTGTGAAGTCTACCAACTCGCACTAGGCCGGCGCGGTAGACTACGGCCTAATCCCCCTTCTGATCAGGGGAGGTGTGTGCCCCTGTAGTGGGGACGAATATGGACTGGCGACGATGATATTCTCTGACTGACGAGGTGATTCTCTGATATGTGAATCAATTTTTATACAAGGTTGTATGAATAGTTTATTGGTCTTCAGATTAGATTTGTTTACGGGTAGCTAATAAAGGATCTTGTATGAGAAGTGGCACAGATATCAAACTTAGCCATAACTCTTATTTCCATAAAATTTGATGTCTCACTAAGGTAGTTAATTTATAAATTGTAAACATGTGTATGATCTATTAAAACATATAATTTTTAACCATTTTAACCATTTCTATAACTTTTTTTTAAAACAGTGTTTTTATATACCATTTTTTTTAAATTGCCTCGTCTCCCTACAAAATCTTCAAATCCTTGCGACCGAATGATAAAAATAAAGGGCATGCGCAAAACAGGTTACCCAAAGACTTACATTTGAGCAAAGTCGAGTGGTTACGAGTTATGTCTGATGGTAAATCTCATCGGCACACGGCTAGTATTAACTTATTACGGTTAAGACTTATACATACATACACTTACGGCTATATAATATATATATATATAGCCCATAGGGGTAAGCAGAGACCACAGTTCGTCACATACTGACACACCTCTCTCCCCTCATCCACATCCATACATCATTTTTGTCGATTAAGGGTACTGTGAATTTGACCTTTTTGAAACAGGCTGTTGATTTGATCAAGGTAGGTATATAATTTAATGTAATATATAGGTATACAATTGTAATATGTAGTTATATTAATTTAATATTTTTAAAATTTATATACGACGGAATTTCAAACCGCGATACGTTAGTGTGACATTCAGTCACTACCCAGTGTCGTTACGTTTTCAGAGTTCTCGTGCACACTCGCTGGTGCGTGCGTGCACCTGCAAGGCGCGACACTCATACCCCAAGAGCGGTACACAGCCGCGCGGACGCCATTACTCACAATTAGGAGTCCGCACGAATTCTAAGGCTCAATCTTTCAGTTGCGCTGGATCCCACCCCGCAGTCTAGACGGCGAGGTCGCCGACCCGGCGTTGTGCAAACTTGTCCTCGGACTAATGCAACACTAGGTGCCGGAGGAATTAATACTGTGTCTGCAAAACAATTATGTTATAAACTAGATACCGCTGCGTCTCCTGTACTGGTAGAGACGACGATGCATTAACCCGCGTGTAGAATAGTCGTCTTCTTCCAGACTAAGTAACTAGTGGTACTCTGATCAGAATCTTCAGTAGTTTTTGTGCGATACCGGGATTTTAGATTGACAATCACTGATAATGTCTAACTTGAATATTGCCATTTTATTATCTGTGGTAAGATTCATACCGATCAATTTTTTGAATATCCGAATATTTAATTCGTTAAATTTTACCCAAACTGTAAGTAAGTGAAGTTTCAATTTTTGAACTTGTTTATAAGATTTTTGATATTCTTATAATGTAAAACGTTAAAAACAGTAATGATTTTTTACCGTAACGTTTTATTCGTTAAAAGCAATGACGGATTTAAACGAGCATATTTTTTAACGTCCTATTCAAAACTGAAAGTATAATGTTAGCGATCCCTAATCAGAAACTTTCAGTAGTTTTTGTACGATGCTCAGATTTATATTGACAATTACTAATATAGCATAATATAGTCTAACTTGAATATTGTCATTTAATTACGTATGGTGTTTCTTGCCGACCGATTTTTTGAATCTCCGATTATTTAATCCGTTAAATTTTACGGCCACTAGAATTTGGTGAAATATCGATTCTTAATTTGTTTATAAGATTCTTGATATTTTTATAATGTAAAAAGTTTAAAACAGAAACGGTATTTAAATTTAGATCTTACACGTTACAAAAGGTAGCGGATTTAGTGAAGCATATTTTTAACGTAGGATGGTACAATACAAACCGTTATCGTTTTATAAACGTTATCTGTGCGCCAGTCCGGCATTGCTATTTATATCAATTGGAATCCCGTAAGACAATTCAATGTTAGCTCTGTATTGTATTATCTCCACATAATGTATTATTTTTCAATATTATATTAATATTATCACATCGGGCTGGTAGCATTTCGGTGAACTGGCCTACGTACGCTTATAAGAATAATATTTCTGAGAAAACGGAACAAATCTCTAATTGGCAAAACAATTACTGAAAATATCAAATAACAAAAACATATTTGTCATTCTCATTCTGAAAACAGCTAATCTGATATTTTTCATGTTGTTTGGTTACAAGTAAATTTCTGCTACTAATCAAACCCTGTTTAATTACTAATCATTTACTAAACGAAATGGCGATATGACTGCCGCTACTAATAACAAATCTTGTAATATAAAGCAAAAAAAAAATAAATAGAAAACTTACTTTCAATAGGGCCAGTTGTTTGTTTAAACAGCATTGTGTCTGCAACAAAAAATAGAACTAATTAATTATGATTTTATTTTAATCTTACTCTACTCATTTCGTTTTGTACCATCCGTGTAGATACGAATACCTGAAATATTTTCCGTTAAGTAGGTCAGATACGACGACGGCGAGCTCAGATAATGGGCATGTAGACACATGATCTCATTTATGTAAAGTTGTATCGAGTTGGATTGGGAGCCATTTTAGTACAGTGGACATGATCTTGCTTTCTGATCCGTAGTTCTGAAATTCGAATCCCGGGGAAGCTTGAACACGATTTGAAATGCATGCAAAATAGTGAAAAAAGAAAAGGTTTAGAAATTGTTACATATAAATAACACAAATAATAAAATGGATATTAGAGCTCAAACAGTTTTGAACACACACACACATACAACATATTTTTTATGGATGCCTTACCTAATCTACCATTTTAACCCACCACTGAATCAAAACTATTAACCTAAGTGTTTGAAGATATAAAGGTTTTTGATTTTTTTAAATAGATTTTTGACAGAAGAAGCACATTGAAGCACTCACTGGGAGGTTACATCTGGGAGGACCCTGCGAATACTGGTGCAGAGCTTGGACTGAAGACATTAATGGGAGTAGACGCCGCCACTTTACAAATAATTTTCATCACTCCTTTTTCCTGACTCTCCGGCAGGGAATCGAACCTCGGTTTCCCGCATGATCAACAGGGTTAGTAACCGCTATATTACCGAAGAATCGGGGTAGGTAGAGACTACCTCTTTCCACTTGCTACGATCGTTTATTATAGCAAATTAACTATCCGTCGCCCACTTTTCGCCCCCGTAGGAAACGAGACATCTCGGGTAGCGAACTACGACGCTACCATTTTAAAAGGGTCGAAAGTGATTAAAGTTTCTCATTGCGTTCCCACGGAAAAAGGATAAGGTAGGAAAGGTGCAGGGGCAAGGAATATGAAATTTGGGTAAAAGATTATAGGATATAGGATACTGCTATCTCGGAAGGAGTAGGAAGAGACAGTAGTAGCTCGGGGCCCGGGGTCGCTTACCCGTGTACTTAAGTCTATTTGCCGGACAGACTAAAAGACTAAGTACTCCCTGACCAAATAATCCAGTGACAAACGAAGGAGCTCCGTGTGCCGCTGTGATCCTGGTACACGGTGTCGATCACACGCACTAGAGGTGTAACTAACTCACTCCAGGAGTAGAGGCGGCTCCACCATTGGGTTGAAAGAGTTCGTATAATTAATCTGTCTCGAATCTTCTATAGATGTTCACAATATAAAAAATATACTGATGGTGATTGCTTAGTAGCGCCAGAATATTTATAGCGTCACTCCATTTCTTCTCGTGGGTGCTGTAAGAACCAGCTGAGCGATGTATCGGATAATGGGCAGCAGTGTTATACAGTTAATCGATCAAAACTTTCTGCGATCTCTAAGATGCCTATCCAGCGTGAAGATTTTAGCAAACCCCCTCCTCCTTTAAGGGGGAGAGCCATGGCCAGCAGTGGACTTCCACGGGCTGGTGATGATGATGATTACTGATGATGAAAGGCTTTTTACATTTGGGTGCAGTAAAGAGTAACGTATCTGTGGAAGTCAATAAACTTATTATTGAAGGTACTGAAGCTCGGCGAATGATATAGTAGAGATCCAAACAAGGACCCAGGCTGCCATTTAAAGCCAAATATCCCTAAAACAGAAGAATGGATAAGTGTTACAATCATTGTGATATTTTTCAAACGTGAGTTATAGTTTTCCAACTTGAATAGAAGAGGTTACATCATGGTTGACCTTTCTATACACGTAAATGATCATTAGAATCATCATAGCTATGACGTCATATGAAAGAAATATATACAAAAAAATCGCTCTGTCCTGTATCCTGAAATGGCACGCACACATCAGAACGCAGACAACTCGCACAGACGCATTTCGTGAACGTGACTACGCACACATTCGCGGTCGTCGTCTCGTGATTAAACGTATACAGGACGCTTGAATAAATTTACATTGAATAAAGTTGATTTTATTTTGTTTGTCGAATGGCTAAGTTTGAAGTGACCATGCTTTAACATCTCGGGTTTAAATTTCAGAAGGAGCAAAATTTATGTGATATTTATGGATGTTGTGTCTTAGTTATCTATATATGTATCCATCCGTAGGAGTTTTCAATATATCTTTATTAATTCGATTTTTATAAATAATGAAAAATTTAAAAATCAAGTTTTCATATATATTATATACTAACTATTACCCGCGCCTCCGCCCACGTAAATGTCAGTTTTTCGCTACAGGGGATATCCCAACATAATTATATATTTATATAAAAAATTTAAGAATCACTTTTACTTGACCTCTCGTTAGTTGGATTTTAAATATCTTTTATTTTTGAAAATTTGATTTTTAACAATTTTTAATAATAATAAAGCCTTCTGTATCAGGTCCTTCATCCAACTGCTTTGCAAGAGCTTCTGAAACGCATTGTGCGAAACTCTTTGGTATCAGACTGTTAACAGACACGACTATCGGAATAATGATACTTGATTCCACATTCCACATGGCAGTAACCTTGAAGAGAAGCTCCAAATATATTTGGATCTCACCTTGGTGTGGTAGTTATTATTATTTTCATTAGTAGAAGATCAAATATTTTACAGTGGGGAACCCTGATAAGAAGATAAGAATTGGCGTAGTGTACACATGATTCCAATGCTACACTTGCGTGGCGCTACATCAGAATATAATTAAAAGTTGTAGATCACAAAATATCATCATCAGCTCACGGAATTCCGCTGCTGGTCATGGACCTTATAAAGGAGAGATTTGCCATTTCCACGCTTGGCAGGCATCTTGGAGATCGCAGTAGATTTTAATTGAATAACAGTATAACGCTGCTGTCTACCCTGGGTGCACCCTCAGCTGGTTCTCATAGCACGTAAGAGAAAAGATACAATGACGCTATTATTATGTCGGTGCCATGGAGCAAATTATCATCATCATAAAATATAAGGTTTATTTTGTGAACAAATCTCAGTACTTGCTGCTAGTATTCATCTTTAGGTATAATTCCTCCAAAATTGTATGCAACACTTTTGTGTCCGAACATGTTCCGCGGTGCTTAAATTATTAAATTGGTGGCGATCTACTTCACTACATACCACACATCCTCAACAGATGACGCGGTACTAAAAGTGACGATATAATATGGAAGTCTGAATCACGCGCATAGAGTTTAATAGCGACTTAGCGTATATAGAACGTCCCGACATCAACCGTCGGGGCAGTGGCAGGCCCCGCCAGACATAACACCGTCTGGTCGGAAGATCTTCCCTTTTCTGAGACTGCCACTCCTGCCACACTTCGACCCTATAGTTGATGACGTAACTATATCAACGTTATCATGGGTCTTAACCATCTCGCTATACATTCGTTACTTCTTTTTTGTGTAAGAGGCAGCAAACGGGCAAGCGGTTCACCTGATGATAAGTGATCACCGCTGCCCATAGACATCCACAACATCGCAGGTCGCAGGTTTGTTGCCGGAAACAAATATTGGCAAATTACGTCAAATAATAACATTCTGAGCGTTTATTATGATGCGCGTGCCGGTTTGCCTGCCTGACAGCACTGCAGAAATATACTCCCGCAACCCACGCGGCTGTTTACAGAGATGGACGTCGTGTGGTTTTTAGTTGGAGCAAGACTACATAACCGTTGTATCATACCATCAACACAGCGGTATGAAATATAGGCATTTTCCAGACGTAAAAGAAATTATATTTGCCTATAAACATTTATCCTGTACTTAATGACATCTCATGCCACACCTCCCGTCACATCCTTCTTTTTGAGCATAAATGTATAAATTTACGGCCACATTCCAAAATACACCGAAATCTCCACACTGCATTGAATTAATTTCAAACAACTTTGTCACGGTACATCATCAGGTATCATAGTATATCGCAAAGATCTCAGACCATCCCTTTATGAATATCGTCGTGGTACGTGTAATAAGCTCTATCATTAAACAGCTACAAAAATTAATGAAACAACACGCTGTATGATGCACTCACACTAACAAATAATATATTAGTACACGTCTGCTTCACGCACACAACCACAATCAATGGAGGTTACACCCACGAGCAAGCGCGCCGTCTGTACACGTCTGTCTGCACGCACTCATAGAACAATAAAGCTCAACATACGTATATAGTAACGCGATACACACGGACGCAGCGCTACAACGCTCCGAGCTCACGCACACAAACAATACCGCTGTAAATACGTGTCTGTACTCGCACATGAATATTAGTTCGTTGACTCGCATTCGCTTTTTGCAACGGCAAAGATTTAAGATTTTTTTAAAAAATGGTATCGTTTTAATGGAAATTTAGACTTTATGCTAAGCACATCTAAGTCCAAGTTTATTTTAAGCTTGCCAGTACGTCTTGCCTGCTTATAGTCAGAGTATTGGTCGTGATAATTAGGACACAGTCTATAATAATTATTGACAGAAAAATATACCAATTTTTCTTTAGGCTATTATAATCATGACTTAAATCAAGGTATGTACTCATTATAACATATATTGTATTGCTGACCAACACTTTTACGTGCATTCGAAGAGCGTAATGAGGTCAGGCGTAAACTAAATGTTATGTTAGAATTGTTCAACCATCTCACATGGGACCGCGGTAAGCATTGCTGGACTTTGTGACCGATACAATACGTCATGATATCACCCGAAACAGGTCCAATGTTGGACATAAACCTCCTGTTATAGTTGCCTGCATCCACTGACCACGTGTGACTTTGATTAGATGATCCGTGATCTAGTTGAGGATCAAATCAGACCACGCGGAGTCATCAACACACCACTTTAGGACTTCTACTGTCTGGTTTGCGAGCGACGTGCTGAACTCACTGCCACTGCAACACTTTGAGTTATATAGGTGACTCTACAATTTATTATAACGGTGTGCTTTAAAGAGTATTCGGGAGATTTGGCTGCATCCCGAGTGAACCGTCACTTGAAGTTTTAATTTAACGTTTTATATTAGTTTATTGTGATGTTTAATATATAAATTTGGTGTTGTTTTGTGTATCAAATCGTTAATAATCGTGAACAGTATAGAAACATTGGAATAAAATTGTGGCTAACATAGCAGTGACCGTATTTTTTCAAGGCAGTAGACCTGCGGGAATTTTCAAAGTTTTTCTGGTCAAAGTGGTATTCGTCGGATTGACTTCAAAATTCCCAAGAAGCAATAAAATGTGACACACAGTTATTTTACTGTTCACGTGGATAAATATTACATGACTTCAAAATATTTATATACACTCCACACTGACAGAACGGCGCGAATTTGCAGCCGATTGCCGCTGTGAAAAATAGAAGAAGGAAGAGCACTCTCTGTTTCTTTTGTGGATCTGCACATTTAGCATTACATCTCGCTGGAATACCTATTTAAGGAACGCCGGCGAACAGACATAGTACTTCCTAAATCTGTGGGTCTAGTATCATGACATTTAACACATAAGTTCGTTATATAAAGTAAGTGAGCATTTACGTAGTTGGTCCCATAATGAATTGACCTAACTATGAAGAAAGGAAGAAAATGAAAAGATACCAATTTTATTTTTCAATATAATCTCCACTAATACTGATACACTTCTTACATCTGTGAACTAACATCTCTAGGCCTTTATAAAAGTACGCACAATCCTTGCCTTTAAAATGACTGAAGGCGGCTGCCTGCAACTCTTCATCGTTTGAAAATTCTTTTCCCCTTAAGTCCCGCTTTAAATTTGTAAATAAATAATAATCGGACGGGGCCACGTTAACACTATAAAGCTGATGTTCCAGTTCCGTGAAACCGCATTGACGAACTGCATCCTTCGAAACACCGGCAGTGTGAACTGCGGCGTTGTCGTGAAGCAACAGGACACCTTTAGACAGCTTGCCTCTGCGTTTCTCCTTTATTATGTCTCGCAATTTATATATTAATGAAGCATAATATTCGCCATTTACAACTGTATTGCGTTCTTTAAAATCCACAATCAAAACACCTCGGAAATCTCAAAAGATTATGCACATGAGTTTTTTGGTGAATTGTTGCACCTTTGCCTTTCTGGGTGGCC
>WUAW01037434.1:0-11381 GCA_017165845.1 Thaumetopoea pityocampa | reverse complement strand
CGACCCTTCGATCTTAAGCCGTGTCTAAAACCACTACACCACCAATGCACCAAGCGTTATCCTGTAATTCAGTCAAAATCTACTGCAACCTCTAAAACGCCTGCCCGTCGTGGAGATTGTGTCAAACCCCTCCTTTTTGAGGTGGAGACCCATGCCCAGCAGTGGACTTCCACAAGCTTAAGATAATGATGATGATATAATCACATAGGTGCACTTCATTTGACTTATTGCCTGAGATATTCCGTATTAGTTTACCTTTGAATAAGGCAAAGATAACGTAATAATAACTTGTATTTGTACGAGTATCTGAATATATCAACACTGTGCACAAACAATGCATTATACATAGTAACATATACAGAACGCAACCTTACTCAAATAAATTAATGAGCCAAGGACATTATTATGCATGCTCGCATACATGCATCGTATTAGTTGTACTAGTACTCAGTGCTGCCGTAATGATCGCTTGCAGATAAAGAAATAGAGGGTTACTATCGTTGGCGCAGGACACTGCCCAAGTGTTCCAGGAGTTTGCAGAAATAAACACTGGTAGGACGCAATAACACGCTTATGTTTTCCCATAGCCTCGTTAAGAAGGGAGAAAGATAAACAGTACGGAAGCAATCTCAAAGTTCTACCGTGACTGTATCAGTCACCAGACGAAGACGATTACGTGTAGCATCACTGCCTGACGTAATGGGAATTGTTGCCCATACCGTGCATCTCTTGAAGAAATAGCGTTACATTCGACGACTCTCAAGTACGCCTGCGAATACCTTACAACTCACATTTAGGCAAAAAAGTTCCGTATCGCAAAATGTATATTGTGGCATTCGCAACCATCGCCATCATGAACGGTAGTCCTTATACACTTATGGAGAGATTTAGATGTCCCTACCGATCATTTGACAACAACTTAGATGCAAAACTTCACATTGATTCATATATATGCCCATAATGATGTTCGCAATTCGCTTTTCAAAAGTTCTACTCGTTTTACATGAACTGTCTGTGAGTAAACTACACGTATAGGTAATTCTTAGGCCCAAGCGTTCAGTAAAATAATGCGCTAAGGACCATATTGGTACTACCCCGCCACTGCGGCAGATGCAGATGGTGATCGCGGAGGCGAAAACTGATTGCTTTTACTTGGTAATAGAAAGGAGGTGCGCCTCTATGGTGGGTAGAATGCAGCCCAGTCTCACTGACTACCCCACATTATGACTGCTGCGAGAAACAAGTCCCGTTCCGTCCAGCTAATTTTTTCGATATAATTAAATTTAAGTTTTATTTTTCATCCTCATCCCCAGTCTATATCATCCCCAGTATATGGGCACGGACCTCCCCTGATCAGGAGGGGGATTAAGCCGTAATCTACCGCGCTGGCCTAGTGCGGGTTGGTAGACTTCACACAGCCATGCGGGCATGCAGGTTTCCTCACGAAGTTATCCTTCTCCGTTAAATACATTGGTGTTTACACCGTACATGAATTAGAAATAACTGTGCTATGGGACCGGGACTGAACCTGCGACCCTTTGGTTGCAAGCCGTGTCCAGCACCACTAGACCACCAATGTACTGTAATGTTTTATAAAACTATATTTGAAGATTTTAATTTTTCAACTACTTCGATGAATTATCATCTTATAGAGCCCACTGTAGGACATGAGTCGATCCTCGCACGCTACTGGACCGACCGGTCAGTACGTTTTGAGAGCAAGAACTGTTAGTCACGGGTATTTTATTAATTAAATGCGGTAAGCATTTTATTAACTTTCGGTACAAGTTTTGCAATTTATTTTAAACTAACCTCCCGATGAGCTAAAAATTTTAAACATAGCTTAAAAGTGATAAATAGTAATATAATATTAGTCTGTATTGGGAATCTGGATTAGTAATTTAATTGATGATAGATTAGTAATCTTAAATTTTCACAGTAAAATTTAAAAAACAGAAAAATAAAAATATTTTTTTAATATACTGCGTTGTCTAAAAGGACTAAAATTTATAAAATTGTTTTTAATATTTTAATATTGTGAACACTTTTCACACCCATTGATCTAAATTTCGCGCTCATCACACAAAGGTTATCCCCACAGGGAATCGAACCCGGAACGAATTGAGCCAGAAAATAGGCTCACTATCACTGAACCAATCAGTCATCAAATAGATAAAATAGATTATATTTAGAACAAAAACTAAAGTTAATCTCTAAACTCCTTATTATTATTACACTCGTTATTATGTTTTGCATTTAGGTTTTAAATCTAACTAAAATAAAATGCTTAAAATAATTGAAGCTACCTATGCAGAAAGCCCCCTCCTGATCAGGGGAGGTCCGTGCCCCTGTAGTGGGCACGATATGGACAAGGGATAATGCAGAAAGCATTATCGCCGGTATATCATTATTCTGCCAGTGGCTATTGTTTATATCTTTATCAAGTTTTAAAGTATTTTTTACGTTAACAATAAAATTCCCATCACAAAGATTTGATATCAATCCCATAAACACCACATTGACTATTCGAAATTCCCGCAGGACTATTTTGTCTTTAAAATACACGGTCACATTTCATTGTCAGTCATAGTTTATTCCAATGTTTCAATATGTTCACGATCATTGACGACTGATAAACAAAATAATACAACGCTTATAAATCACACATCACTAAAAACTTATATAAAATATTAAAACAAATTTGCAGGTCGATCGGGTTGCCGCCAAAACTTTTTAACTCCTTGTAATACAAATAAATTGTTGGAATATAATTAATAACTTGGTGTATCCAGCAGAGAACTAGGACTGACAACAGAAAGTTATACCTACAAGAAGTGTAACAACAGTAATTGTGAATCGCTTGATAAACACTTACATTCATCCGTCGTCATTATCCATTTATGTTGTAAACTGAGTTTAAAATTGATTAACAGCATAAACATAAAGATAGTACAAATATTAAAACCGTTGAATGGTGCCATTTCTTTTTACTTCACTCAAAAATCGAACTGTATAAATTAATTACTGTAATCACAACACAATTAATAGCTTCTTTAATGTAGGATACCATTAGTCGTTGTCGAGCGCAAATGACAAACGATTTTAACATTGAATACAATGAACCAACGCTTTTATAGTAGAATCTACACTGATTCGCATGAAACACTGTTTATGAAGTATTTGGAGCAGTAGTTTCCTTGGGAATATCCAGACGTCGTACATAAAATGACGTACAAATACTATAAAATTAAAGTATCTATCAAGGTTTCGAAATAAAGGACTTTTTAAAGTTTATTGGCACATTAATAAAACCCAAACACGAATTTTTAAAAATATTATCAATCTTTCTGTTGGTTTGTCCGTGCTAATTTGCGAAATGGATAAAACGATTTAAATGAAACTTTTATTAACAGTAGGAAAACCGAATCTGATAATGCCAGAAATATTTAGGATTCAAAATTTAAAAACTAAAAATCAGAGACAAATTTTAATTTGTAATCCAGTTTTAAATTACCTATAAGTCAATAATTTTAAATAATAACCGTCAAATATGTAGTTATTAATAATTATTTATTTATTAAAAATATTTATTTATTTCTATCTTTATTTATTATTAATATTGAATAAATAATAATAATAAAAAAACGAGGTACTAACCCAAAAATAATTTAGATAAGATAATCAAATTCCAAAAAAGATACAAAAATCCTTTCCTTTTTGTGAAGATGCAATGAGGAACTTTAACAATTCTGAACCTTATAAAATGGCGGCATTGTGATTCAACACCCGAAACGTCTCGTTTCCCGCGGGGGTGAGAAGTGGGCTACGGATTACCGCTTTGCTACATTAAACGATCGTAGCAAGTGGAAAGAAATGGTCTCTGCCTACTCCAACTCTTCGGTAGTATAGCGGTCAGTATCCCCGGATCACGCGGGAGACCGGAATTCGATTCCCTGCTGGAGAGCCGGAGAAAAAAGCGTGACTATGTATGTAATCAAATTTGACAAGTAAGTAATAAATAGTAATTATAATAAGCTCGCTGACCCGGTGAACTTCATACCACCTAAAACAATTTCTCGAATTTTCGACTGTTCTTTTGGGTTTTTACTAATTTTATTTTTTCATAAACCACCTCTGTAGTGAGGCGAACAAAACAAAACAAAATTCAAATCTGTCGAGCTGTTTTGAGTTTTTTCGAGAGACTAAAGTTACCGTACTAACGACTAACGTATGGCGATTGATTTTTATATAAACAGAGACAATTTTAAGCAGTTAAATACAGTAAGCAAAGCTAGGTCGAAAGAGCTACTTTAATTTTGGTTGTAATAGGTAGTTCGCTTAAACGCAGAGTATTGCGATCCAAAAGTCAATGTCAAGACCAAAAGTTAAAATTGATTTATTTCAAATATGAG
Source organism: Thaumetopoea pityocampa (assembly GCA_017165845.1). Classification (NCBI taxonomy): domain Eukaryota; kingdom Metazoa; phylum Arthropoda; class Insecta; order Lepidoptera; family Notodontidae; genus Thaumetopoea; species Thaumetopoea pityocampa. Next base: position 6,969 of record WUAW01037434.1, on the reverse strand, counting down.
AAATACATAACGTTATGTTGTACATATATGTAGTTAACATATAATGACTAAATTACGTGCAAATGTCCAAATGAATTAAAACTAATTTGCCTAAATAACTAAAGTGTATATTATATTAAAAATATTACAATGTTATTAATCCTGCCAGTATTTTATTTCCCACATTCTAAATTAACACTAGTGCTTGAAAGAGCGAGGCGCTGACGGACATCCGTAAGACATCCACAGCAGATCCCGAGGCCTGTCAACGTGTCGATGAAAGCCAACACGAAGTAGTTTTCAGTCAGTAGAAATCTAATAGGCATATCGTCCCCACGACTTGCGCTAGACCCGTACAGAACTTTCTCTGCGTCAAAAAAGGCCTGCAATCTTACACACACACACGCATACGCACACGTACCGCGCACACACATACACAGACACACACACCCACGCGCGCGTATCGCACGCACACTGGATAGGACACACTTTTTTCTTTGCGTGTGTCTGTACGTGCGTACGTGATGTATTTGTGTGTGTGTGTTTGTGTTTGTGCGTGTAGTGTGCGTGTGCCTATGCGTGTGCCTATGCAGTGCGTGCGCGTACGCGTGCGCGTTTGCGTGTACGTGTGCGTGTGCGTGAGCATGTGCGTGTGCGTGTGCGTGTACGTGTGCGTGAGCGTGAGCGTGTGCGTGAGCGTGAGCGTGTGCGTGCGCGTGTGGGTGTACGTGTGCGTGTGCGTGAGCGTGTGCGTGTGCGTGTGCGTGTGCGTAACCGTGTGCGCGTGCGCGTGCGTGTTCGTGTGCGTGTGCGTGTGTATGTATGTGTGTGTGTGTGTGTCGTGTTCTTAATTAGTCGATCTGATTAGTTAGTAGTGTTAATAAATATCTTTGATTTTTGAAAATTTGACATTTGACAATTTTATAATAGTATATAGATAGATAGATATATAAGAATTTTCCACGTAGTTAAGGGTAATCGACTTCATTTGATGGTTATCATATATGAATTCATTTGATAGATACAAATGACATTTGCAATCTCACGCGGGTTTATAAGTGGCAGAATATAGTGTTCTTTGTTGAAATTGAGATAGTTTACTAAATCCTCAATAGTATTTTATCATCATAAAAACGTTTAACTTACTTACTTATTTAGATTAAAATTGATTTTTGAGGTTATATTAATCAACACATTAATTTATAATCATTATTCATAAATCCTCTCATATTACAGTAGAGACACTAATAATAAGAACCTCAATTATTGATCAAAAAATTAATTCGATGCCCGTCAAACAAACCAGAGAATTATTTCTAATGTTATCTCTGGTTACCGATACAATAGTTTTCTTAGTAAATATACGTTTTAATACACGTATTAGTAAAAATAATCATATTTAATAATAATATTGAAAATTTTCTTTAATAATATGATAATTAGAATTATAAATCATACATTTTATAACCTAATGACTGATCAACTATAATGTTGACGTTCACGTCGGGATGTCACCAGCTATGGGTCGATAATATGGCGGGAGTGGCATTATCGGAGAAGGGAAGAGCTTCTGGCCAGATAGGTGTTATGTCCATCGAGGCCTGTCGCCGCCACTAAATAAATAAATAAACTGTATAAATAAAGAAAAATGCTGTAGGTATTAACAGCAGACAGGATGTATCGTAGCGGATCTGTCGACATACCTAATGTTGTTATCGGGTGGCGTTTGCACATGTAAACAATGGATAAATGTAATTAATTTTAATGTATTAATATCCCATGGCCTGGTAAACGACTGTTTATTGAACTTCCAATAAAAACTGCTATCACATCGCAACACTGTTTGTAATCTGACCATATAAAACAATTTTCTTATTATTGTTGCACATACCTATTAGCTATGAGAAAAATATTTGAAATAGATCAGGGAGTACTTAGTCTTTTAGCTTGTCCGGCAAATAGACTTAAGTATACGAGTAAGCGACCGCGGCCTCCCGAACTACTACTGTCTCTTCTTACTCCTTCGGAGATAGTAGTATCCTATACCTTATAGTCCTTTTCCTAAATTCCATATTCTTTGTTCAATATACCTTTCCTACCTCATCCATTTTTCTTTCCTCTCCACTAAGCCGTGGGTACGCAATGAGGCACTTTAATCACTCTTGAACCTCATAGAATGGCGGCGTCATGGTTCGCCACCCGGCACGTCTCGTTGCCCACGGGGGTGAACTGTGGGCTGCGGATATTAACTTTGCTCACTAAACGGTCATGACAGGTGGAAAGAAGTGGTCTCTGCTTACCCCAATGGGAAAGAGGTGTGACTGTATGTATGTATGTAGTATATACTATGGTCTCTGCCTATCCTTATGGGATGTTGGCGTGTGTGTGTGTATATATGTAAAAATATTTGAAACCCATAAATAACGTAGTTGAACTAAAATGATATATTTTGTATGTGGCCCTGGTGGTGCTCGATTCGTAGCGTCACCCCATCCCTTCCCATAGATGCTATGAGAACCAACTAAGTGATGTATCAGGATAATGAGCAAAAGTATTATCCTTTTATTCAATCAAAATCTAATGCGATCTCCAAGACGCCTGCCAAGCGTGGAGATTATGGCAAATCCCTCCTGCTTAAGAAGGAGCCCTATGTGCAGCGGTGGAATTTCCAGGACCGATGATGATTAAGAAGATGATGATATATTTTGTTAAAAGTGCCCATTGTACGTGTCAAAAATATATCTTAGGATCCGTTATAGATTGAAACAAAAACTAAATCGAACCCAAAGCTAATTTGCGAAACACGTACCTAGGTACACATTTAATCTAGATAGATTCAGGTTAATCTATCCAGATAAGCAACATTTTAATCTCGACTAATAATTGCGTCAGCTGGTAGCGAGTCTGCCAATAGGTTCAAATCTCGGTAGAGTAAACTATAAGATGAGCAGGACTTTGGGTACTAGTCATGGATGTTTATAAGGAAGTTTTTTATAAGGAATAATACTGTGTTACTTACTGCATTCGAACTTATCACCAAAGAATTCCAAGACTACGGGGAAGTTTTGCAATTCGTGACGCGCATGACGAACTACAGGATTATGATGATTCAGCTAAGTTATACGACAATAGAGAAGATGCGTCGATAGAAGACGGTGATAGGACTGTCCTGAATGATCTCGTGGCCATCCTTTGGCCAGAACATATATATAAGGCAATATTGAGGATGTTAAAAATTTTAAAAGAGTAAGTAGGTAGTATAAGAATTCGCTAAATTGGTGAAGTTCAACTCGTCTCTTTTGAAGCTAAATAATACAGTAAATGAAAAATCACACAGTTACCAATGAAAATGCCTATACCGAGGCTAGAATTATTTAGAAATAATTGCGTGTACGAGTATATGACACCACTCATTTAAAATACGTTGCCAAGACGGATCGTACCAACCAAACAATTTTGTTGTGAATTACGGAAAATATTGGTATATTACTTTGTAAAAACTCTCATAAGAGTTTTTACAAAGTAATGATTTTCTAAAAAAGTATTCATGTAAATCTTACAATATTAGGAATGCGTTGTAGTTTCTCACAGTATGGTGTAATGACTTGTTGATTATCGTAGGAATATGTAAATTTTAGTCAAAAATATATCTTTACAATTATGTTATAAGTACATATATTTGAACGACGAATTTGTCAAATATAGTAAATCTGAATTTAACGTAAGAACCTCTGTTTTAGCAAATAAAACATTCATTCATTCATTCATAGATAGATCATGGAAATAAAAGCAATGATTAATAAATAATAACAACAGGAAAAATAAGATGTTAATAGCAAAGAGAATATAATATGTTGATAGTTTAATACTCAATACAAAATTTTTCATGCTTTAAAAGATTTAGAAACTGTAGTGTATCACTTCCATAACGCCTTATGTACATAAAACCGAATCCAATATTATGATATATAATAAAAAAATCGTATTGAAATAGACCAAATAGTTTCAGACAAACATGTCATTTTCTTTTTATTCGCCCTTCGAGGGATAATTTGAGGGATCGGAATTTCGGCGGCAACTCGAATGGAGCATTATTTGAACAGCCCCAGAACTACGATTTTTTCGAACCGGGGCAGAAACTTATAGTGGCGCCCCTTTTTTAATTTGTTCTACTCCGAGGAGTAAAAATATAAATTCAAATTAAAATTCCCGCCATTAGTTGTTGCCAACAATCTGCTGCGAACTTTAAAGGCTGTGTGTGCTACAACAACGGCAGCTCCAGACACAATTTCAAATGTTATAGTCACACTTGTGTACCAGTCTTTAATTGTGTATAAAGATTCAAATTAATTTTTAATTAAAATAGAGAAATTAATGAAATTAGTTCAAATAAAATGTTCGAAATGAAAATTTTAAGAGCTAAATGACGGCAATTTCAGTAAAAAGACATCAATTGTTGACACGACTAATCTCAAATCGGCATCTTGAGGCCACAGGTTCACTAGTGCAACGGTGCACAAGTTCACTTGTGGTGTGGGCCTGTGTAGCGCCCTGTTTCTTACAAGTCGACGGTGTTTTGTCTGGACAAAGTGGTATTCGTCGGATTGACTTCAAAACAAATATTATATGACTTGAAAAATATATACACTCAACACTGGCAGATATGGCGCGAATTTGCAGCCCAACTGCAGCCGATTGCCGTTATAAAAGTAGAGGAAGAAACACATAATCATATTACAGCGCCCCCTGGTGGTTTTGTAACGATAAAATATATGAAAACAAAATTATCTTAAAATTATACCAACTCGTATATTTTGCACATATCTTCAAATCAAAATCCGTTTATAAAATCCGTTTATATGATTAGTGAACAAAGGAACATATAATAAAATCTCATTTACATAGAAACCATTGGCAAATAAAATATTTGGCATCTGTAACGTTGTTCCTATGCCGTAATGTTGGTAGCATTGCAAACCAATGTTGCTACCTAACTGTAAATAAATTACCTTAAAATTAGGAAGATTTGAAAGTAATTATTATGCTCCTAAGTAATCAATGACATAATATCGATTATGAGGTTGCAGGATTGTAATAAAGAACAAAAGAATATCTTAAGGAAGTTTGCACCTCATTTCACGCACTAACTTACCATAATAATGAGTTGATGACTACTGCTACATCAAGGCAGAACAACATCCTTGGCGAACTCATCCATAAATAAGTCTTTACGAACCTATCTGACCAAGGCCATTCTGGTCATGTTATATGTGGGTATAGATGCAGTATAGCCGCAGAGGGACAGGATGAGAGAGATAGTGAAATTGTTTGTGTCTTCAGCTGAACGGAATTCAACTGGAATTTTATTCTGGCAGGCCCTTTAAACGCCGTCTGGGCACATTTTTCACTTTATGGGTGGTGAGGAATTGACCGAATTGAATCGGATGGATGTACTACATGATAGTTTTTTAGTCTGAGTTTGTGCGTCCAACTCCATTCGGCTCTTCTTCCCAGTACCTGTAGAACTATCGTCAATATTATCTAGTGGATAGGTAAATAATCTTAATCCGTGTTAAAGGTTAGCTCTCGACACGTGGAAGCAACTTTCCTTCCGCACAAGAAACTATGTGATACCACTACCACAAAAACGCTCACATAGTACAGATAGATATATCATACTGGAACAAGAGAAAAGAAAATTCGAAAAAGATCTCTTAAAACAATATAAAAACGTAAAAATTCCACCTCTTTTTTAATTGCTTGCACTTCCGGTAATAGAATCATATCCCGCTTTTGTGAACTCTACTTTAAGGTCAGCATCAATCACCTCAGAGCAAATAACTATTAGCGATGAGCGTTGAATGAACGGACTAGTTAAATTAACCATCGAGTCCAATCAACGCGTCGATAATTTACGTTATTTTGATGGACTAGTTGAATCGTAGATGGTTAAACGGATAAACGTGACGCGTCGTTCATATCAACTTGTAACGCGACATTCGGCTCATAAACATAGTAGAGGAATATAAATCTATATTGATCGTTTATCGTTCGTTAAAACAAGTTTTTGGGCTATTCGACGCTAAGCTAATTTGAACTTTAAAGTTAAAGAAAGTGCGTTGATATTTGAATACGCAGAATAAAGAGTGGTAGGTCTACTTATTAATGTTTATTTATTTACAACTTTATACACAATATGTAAATTGAGTTGAATCTTTGGGTAGTTCTGAGATAGTAAAGTAAGTGTATTATTAATGTAATCAGCAATTTGTAAAAATGGAATGCATAATAAATAACCAAAATTATGAATACTAATTAATTAATAATAAAAATGTAGTATCGTATGTAATAATGTAATATTGAAACTATTTATATAATAATGTAGTATAAATATATAATAATGTAGTAGTAAATCTAGAGGGATGCTAATAAAATAATTTAGGGAGCGTGAAAGAGATTTAAAAAAGTATTTATTCAAAATAACGTGTACATTACGTAGTAGTTTGTGGTATACATATAGGAAACTAGAAATAATTCGATTCATGCGTCTAGATGCACCGTCGACAACCGTTGAATCGACCCGCATATACCGCATCGTAATTATTCACAACGTCTACATAGCCGCTCATAATTGTTCATAACGTCGTCAATCTAAAGCCTTAATTCCCAAAGTGGTCCAGGGACCACTTTGGGAACCACTTGGACTCAACGGGGGTCTACTTTGGCGTACGCAAATTTACATAATCAGATCTAATCTTCACATTTTTTGTCGAGTTTTGGGAATATGGTAGAAATATAGCTGCAAGGGGTCCACCGGAACTAGCTAAATTTTGAAAGTGGTCTATGAGAAAAAAAAAGTCTGGGAACCTCTGATCCCGTATATAATATTACTCTATGCTCTGATCTAAAGAGATGAGCAGGGAGAATTGGCGGGAACTTGAAAAAGCGCGGTTCAATTTTTTTCAAAATTGTATTTAATTTGAATTTAAT
>WUAW01037415.1:0-12746 GCA_017165845.1 Thaumetopoea pityocampa | reverse complement strand
TTAGAGATGTATTGACGATATTATATAACATACTAAAGCAGATGTCCTGTTTCCCCGTACACCCTGTATAACGTTGTCTAGTATCCAAGACACAGGACATCATAGTTTAGGCTTAGATCAATGTGTGTGAGTATATTCTATATAAGTATGTATAACGTTGTCTAGTATCGACGACACAGGGCATCATAGTTTAGGCTTAGATCAATGTGTGTGAGTATATTCTATATAAGTATGTATAACGTTGTCTAGTATCGACGACACAGGGCATCATAGTTTAGGCTTAGATCAATGTGTGTGAGTATATTCTATATAAGTATGTATAACGTTGTCTAGTATCCAAGACACAGGGCATCATAGTTCAGGCTTAGGCTTAGATCAATGTTTGTGAGTATACAGAATATTATTATTACTATTATTATTGATACGGGAGACAGAGAAATTTCGCTCGGATTTCTAACCGAATGGAAATCCTCATCTGATGTATTTTTTTTTTTATTAAACACCACCTTACTCCAAGACATTCGAGTGACATTTCATTCGTTTTATAAAATAATACAAATAATTTAAATAAGTGTGATTTTTAATGAACAAGTTATATATCAATTATCACATGAACGCACACAAATGAAAATACTACATGAGCCGAGAAAGGCGTGTCACAAGTAGGTACCACATGCGGCGAGCTGTAGAGACAATCAACAATCAAGAGACGTTGTGAATAAATTTCACAAATTGATACATAGAAGCATGATCATCATCCCACAAACGTCCACTGCTGGACATAGGTTTCCTCTAATGATCGCCACACTGAGTGGCTATGAGCCGCCTGTATCCACTGATTGTTCGCAACTTTCATTAGGTCACTGATTCACCTAATCGGAGGCCTGCCCGCATTACGCTTTCCCATTCAGGGTCGCCACTTCAATACTTTAAGATCCCAGCATCCATCGGTTCTGCGAGCTGTATGTCCCGCCTACTGTACTACTGTACTGTATGTCCACGTCGGCGATTCTAGTCTCCTGCGGATGATCTCATTACGAATCCTGTCTCGCAGGGTAATTCCGAGCATAGTTCTTTCCACTGTTCGCTGCGTGACATTGAGCTTTCTTACGAGACTCATAACCGGTGGCCATGTTTCAGATCCATAAATAGAAGCATGCACAATGCGAGTTAGAATGTGCAGTTTAATCGCGCCACTAAATAACGATCAGCGTTTTCCAATTGGTTCTTTCGCGTCGTTGGACCGTAAAATTGGCATCCCTGCGCCCGCCGCCGCTCCTGATTGGCTGCCGCCGCACGACACAATAGATTTTTATGGACATGATTTACTAGTAAATATTTTCTTATGATAGGAGGACATTTTATTCTTTTGCTTTTATTTTTCAATCTATACTATTATAAAATGTTTAAACGTCATTGTAAGTATACTAAAGTAATTTCAAGAAAGACAACTTAGAATAACTAATTAAGGGCTTCTGAAGCAGAAACCGTCTTTTGTTTTCTTCGCGTCTATTCGTTTCTTTTCTCGAGCGTCATGCAAAATTCAACGGGCAGATTTTGGTCCCAAAGTTGCAGTTTTAAAAGTAATATTCTAACTTGAATATTGCGACATATTTCATCAATATTAGTCAAGTAGAACTGAAGCTACAGCCTGATTTCCGTTTCAGTAGCTGCCATTATGGTACAAGAGCTCAAGTCAAAATAGTTCTTAGGACTTTTTAAATTTATAATTATTTCGGAATATTTATAAATGGAAACTAGGAATATTTAAAAATAAGCACCGGCTTAGGGAGACCAAGGACATAACAGATTGCTAGCACCACTATTTCCATAGTTCAAGCAATATCTACTGTAATGCTCGAGACGCATGCCGAAGTCGAAGATTATGACAAATCTATGGAGGGCGTATATATCCAAAAGTCTTCCAACAGGTTGATGGTGATTAAGAAGAATTAGATGAAAAGAAAATATATCCAAATTTTTGTTAATGCTACAGATAAACTCAAAATGACCACTAAACAATGCAATATTTATTCATAATTATCTAATTTCCCATTATACCTAAATTAACCCCATTCTTATTAATTATATTTTCGGTGTTGATTAGGTCTACTTCCAAAACGAACCCAATTACATCAACACCCTACTTTAAAGTATGTTTAATAATTTAGTCTAATGTATACCCCCATGAAATTATTACTACTTTAATATATGTTTAATAATTTAGTCTAATGTATACCCCCATTAAATTATTACTACTTTAATGTATGTTTAATAATTTAACCCAAGATCCTCAAACTTTTTATTTCGTTTGTCATGTTTTCGATTTTGGGTAGACCCTCTTGCTTAGCTAATATTAAATTTTGTGAATTTATCAACCTCTAATGTCTTTTTGACAGCTGGTATAGTGCTACTCACTTTATAAGATTTAAATTTCTAAGTATAGTGTCTACCCCTTGGGGTTGATATAGACCACTTTGGGAATCAATGTTTTAGCCGTATAAAATTGTTGAAATTTTGGTTCAAAGCAATATAGTGGCTAGGTCCGCCACAATGAATAATTCATAGCTCGAGCGTTGGTCCTGTAATCTCTTGAGATGGAAATATAAAGTAGAGCTAATGGAAGCCTTCTAATACTCTAGGCTGTATTATCATCCTTATTAAAGTACGTCTGTCCGTTTATCTATTTATGCCTGTTTATTCATGCTTTATCCATATGTCTATGTGTCTATCTACGTAGTTGGTCCCATAATGAATTGGCCTAACCATGAAGAAACGAAGAAAATGAAACGATACCATTTTTATTTTTCAATATAATCTCCACTAATACTGATACAATTCTCACATCTGTGAAACAACATCTCTAGGCCTTTATAGCTTACTTTTAATATATTTACTATATTAAAAGTAAGCACAATCCTTATCTTAAAATGACTGAAGACGGCCGCCTGCAACTCTTCATCGCTTGAAAATTCTTTTCCTCTTAAGTCCCGCTTTAAATTTGGAAATAAATAATAATGGGACGGGGACATGGCAGGACTATAAGATGGATGTTCCAGTTCCGTGAACCCTCATTAACGAACTGCATCCTTCAAAACACCGGCAGTGTGAACTGGGGCGTTGTCGTGAAGCAACAGGACGCCTTTAGACAGCTTACCTCTGTGCTTCTCCTTTATTATGTCTCGCAATTTATATATTAAGGAAGCATAATATTCGCCATTTACGACTGTATTGCGATCTTTAAAATCCATCATCAAAACACCTTGGAAATCCCGAAAGATTATGCACATGAGTTTTTGGGTTGATTGTTGCACTTTGCCTTTCTGCATGGCTTTTCACCCTTATAATGCCATTCCAGTGACTCGCGCTTGCTTTCTGGATCATAATACAAGACGATAGTTTCATCACCAGTCACTAGTCGCTCGATCATGTTCTTTGGGTTTTCTCCACAAAGATTCAAAAACTCGGAAGCACAGCGCACTCTCTCCTATCTCTGAACAGCTGAAAGAAGTTTCGGAACCCATCTTGCACTGACTTTTTTCATATGAATATGTTCACAGATTGCATGATGGACGGTACTTTTAGAGAGCCAAAGTCTAGCTGCAATTTCTCTAATCTTCAAATGGCGGTCACTTAAAACCTACTCTTCGATTAGAGCAATAGTATCGGGCGTGAGCACTTCTATGAGAAATGAAGAAATAAAAAAAACTACATGAGAAATCCCGAAACAATTATAGATTTATATAAAAAGCCTTAGAACCATTTTTACTTGAGTTCTCGTACCTTACCGGCCGCTACTAAAATAGGGATCAAGCTGAATCTTCAATTCTATTGGACCGATTTTGATTAAACATGCCGAAGTATTTAAGTTGAAATAGTACCTTTAAGACTATAATAGATTGACCAAAATCGGTCCGCTGGTTTTTGCGCGAAGCTTGAATAAGATTTTTTAAATATCCTTTTCTTATAAATTTTAATATTTAATAATTTTAAAATTGTTAAATATCAAAATAGGACCCAAAATTATAGCTCTCAAAAATTTGATATAAATAAAACTATCGCAGGTGAGTATATATGTTTGGCGAGATGCTAGTGACCCATTGATGACGTTGATGATTACGTCACCAGCTGTAGGGTCGAAGTGTGGCAGGAGTGGCAGTATCGGAAAAGGGAAGACCTTCCGACCAGACGGGTGTTTTGTTTGGCGGGGCATGCCACTGCCCCGACGTTTGATGTCGGGACGTTGTATATACGCTAAGTCGCTATTAAACTTCATGCGCGTGATTCAGACTTCCATATTATATCGTCACTTTTAGAATGCGCCATCTGTTGAGGATATGTGGTATGTAGTGAAGTAGATCGCCACATATGTATAATTTTAACAATATTCACTTTAAATTATATTAACGGCAAGTACAAACTAAAACCGCCAGTCAAAATCAAACAAAATTGTAACAAAGCCATCTATCGGGAGCAAGTAAAATATTATTAAAATACCGATCTTAACACATAGTCACTGTCTAAGTATATCCTGCGCGTGCTTTCTTCCCGTTAGCCCCTTTTGTATTTGAGGCGTAAACTCGGTTTGTATTCGCCGTCGCATTCAACACGTGTCCCATATAGCGCAATTTGCCAGATGACCGGGTAATATATTTAGTCGTGGACATTTTATGACCAACAGGATTTTAAAAGCGACGAGCGAAGACAGCGAGCCTTAATAGATAAAGCCTAAAATGTTTTATTTAAAACTAGTGTGCACAATGTCGGCCATTTTAAAAATATTACGTAAATGAGGGTTGTTTAGTATATAATTTTGTATGGAGGTAGAAATTTGTGTTTTTTTTTTAATTGCAATAAGCTAGCACTTGACTACAATCCCACCTGATGGTAAGTGGCGATGTAGCCTTAGGTGGTAGAGCGCACTAGCCTAGTAGAAACCTGTTCACTATTTTCTTGAAAATGCTCACATTGTAAACGTGGGAAACACTGAAAGCCGGCAGACTATTCCAGTCTTTGGCCGTACGCATTAAGAACGGAGAATAATATTAATGTTCTATCAGACGTTTAGATATTTTTCACCTACCCTCACACAATCCGATAGTTACCAGTGTTATCATTTTCAAACCCCTTTGTGCTTAAAACCGACAGACCAGTGGATTGAACGTATCTACATAAGCGATGCTCTGAAAGCAACCTTGGGTTTGTCCTTTTCTTGTTTAAAGACTGATTAGTACAACGGCAGTGATCCCGCTTTCTGTGCCAATGAGTCCCGTGTTCGAATCCCGATAGGTGCAAACTTTGTGTGATGAGCACAAATGTTTGTATCCGAGTCATTGACGTATTTATCTATTTATGTATTTTATTTATCTATATATGTAAGTATGTACATCGTTGTCTAGTACTTAAGATACAGGGAATCCCAGTTTGGGACTAGATCAACGTGTGTGAAAGTGTCTAGAATATTATTACTTTTATTTTATTTTTTATTTTTACAATTCCGAAAACTTGCCTATACGAGTATGTTTAAAATATAAAATATATAAGCAAGCTATTCGTTGTCGCTCACATAAAGGTAAAATATTATTTTTTCTATCGAGTGTAGTAGTTATCACTATACCTGTTTGAACGAAATTGCAATTACCTTAAGTTTTTTTTTCTGAACTTTCTCAATTCGTCCAGTGAATAGATTGTGGTTAGGGTTCCATACCTGCGAGGCGTGTTTTAAATGACTGCCGATAAAATATCTTAAAGGTCTTAATGTCATGGAAATCCGAGCGAATCCATAAAATGGCAAATCCTTTAAAATCTTATTATTACTAGCTTTTTTGCCCGCGGCTTTGCCCGTGTGAATGTTGATTTTCCGCTACTTGAGAAATCCCGAAACAATCATAGATTTATATAAAAAGCCTTAGAAACACTTTTATCTGAGCTCTCGTACCTTAGCGACGGCTACTAAAACAGGGATCAAGCTGTATCTTCAATTCTACTGGATCGATTTTGATAAAACATGCCGCAATATTTAAGTCGGTATAGTAACTTTAAGACTGTAATAGTTTGACCAAAATCTACCCGCTGGTTTCTGCGTGAAGCTCGAACAAATAAACAAACACACAAACATCGATGGATTGGTTTCAGAAGCCCTTAATTAGTCGAGATGAGTAGTTTGTTTTTAAATATCATTGATTTAAAAAAATTATATTTAACAATTTTATAATAGTATAGATATACATATCTATACTATTATACATAATATTATAATACATTATTTAAATAAATCTAGTGAAGGCTTCTGTGTAAAGCGACGTGTGTCGGAAACCTACGGATTACCAATCCAGCCTGGAGATCGCGTCTGCAGCACATACCAGTGTTATACCACGCATGAAATTGACTTCATCATTGTGGTTTATCAATTTGGTTTCCACTTTTAAGCTTAAAAGCACAGAATTTTTCCAGCGATAAGGATTATTCATAGCCTTTGGTCATACTTAGAGACGTTATTATCATCATCCTTGTCCGTAATCGTCCCCACTACAGAGACATGGACCTCCTCTAATTAAGAGGGGATTAGATCATAGTCTACCACGCCGGCCTAGTGCGGGCTTGTAGACTTAATACACCCATGCGGGTAACCAGGTTTCTGCACGAAGTATTCTTTCTCCGTCTAGTACATGGTACCTACAATGTAGACCGTACGTGAGTTTACAAAATCTGTAGTACAGGATCGGGTTTGATCCTACGATCTCTTGATCATGAGTCGGGTATTCTCATCTTTAGATCACTACGTACTCATTGCGGAAACACTCATAGATGAAAAAAGTGCATATACTCTGAGCCTTATTTGATAAAATCAGTTCATTTATTTTTATAACAATGTAGTCGTGTTTTCCTCATGTGACTTTCCTATGTGTACCCAACTGCGTTATGGGTATTTTTATGTGTTCTGGTATGAATTACACAATGTGGACATTTATCGTTTCTTCAAAATAAAACATATAATGAAACGGAAGAAATACTATCATATCAGACATGCACACGCACACATACTATAATAATATTGTCCAAAGAACAGCCTCGGTCCTCGCGCGCAACACCGAGAATGGAAACAGGCTGCCAATAACTATCATCAGCAGCAAGTAGCGAAGCGCAGCTTTTAGCTAGTTTTATATAAATTGAGCATTTGAGTGCGTGTATATGTGCGTGATTGTGCGTGCGTGTATGTGTGTGTGTGTGTGTATGTGTGTGCGCACGCACACCTGTGTGTGCAAGTACACCTGCGTGTGCACGCACACCTGGTGCGTGCACACGCAATTTGCGTGTGCATATGTGCGTGCTTGTGCATGTATGTACGTGTGCGCATGTGTGTGCGTGTGCGTATGACAAATTTTCAGACAACCTTTGATTGGACAGGCTGTAGAAATGTAATATGGTGACGGTCAAATTCCGCAATAAAGTACTAAAAAAAATTAAAATAAATACGTAAAACAAATCGCGCTAAACTCTTAAAATACACATACACTAATAAACAGTCATAATTGTATAGTCGAGATCTTTCTTGGACTTGATGTTTCGTTAGATGTGACTCTTGATTTTATAACACGTATTTCAATTAGATGTTTCAGAATTAGTTGGCATTCAATGTTCATTGAAATTGAACGTTGAATCACTCTCCTTTATAGCTCCCAGCCGCATTATATTACGCTCGATTAATTTTACTTTTCCACCGTCGATTTATTAATTGGAACTATTTATGCAGAATGCAGCCAAGAGGGAAAAGTACAAATCGAGTAATAAGCATTTTTCTATTCACGGTTGCACATCGGTCATTTATTAAATCATATCTCCGTTGCTAATTGTGATATCGACATAGTTGTATTTGTAAAAAAAATTGCAATATTAAAATTGTTACGGCTAACGTTTAAATTCATTTTCGAGAAAAATGATACGGCTGCTTTCTGCATTAATAGCTCCAGTTTATTGTTTTGAAAGAGCTACCAACCCGTGAGTGCGTTTGAGGCATTTTTAGGTCATGTCAGACTCCAACCGACTGAACTCTGCGATGACCTAGATCAACACATTCTTTTGTACCCTGGGAGAGCTGTCTCAGTCCAACACAGGCTTATTAAAACTTAAAAGATTGAGATCCACATATTGTATCAACTTAATTTAGAGGGTAAATATATAATATTTTAAAATTTTGTAATTTGTATTTGACATATTTATTGTTTTTCCTTATGGAAGGAAAGAAGTAAGAAAGAAAGGACAGATTTTCGGACAAACACAAAAAAGTAATAAGTAATAATAAAATAAAAAGAAACATGGACCGATTTATACTCGTGCTATTACTATGCGCCAGTCCGAAAAGGCCCTAACTCAGCTTGTCGCTGTAGCACCCGCGGATTCAAACCCCCGATGTTGCAGCGCTGGTATTTTGATGGGCCTTTCACACTAAGCCGGCTACGGGCCGGCACTCGATGATCCGATATAATTTTAACATTCCGATACAATGTATGTATACGGCTTCAGTATCCTTATTAGATGGTTTACCAACGAACTGCGCTCCTGTGTGTCTCGCTTGTTTAAATATTTCTCAGGGATCACACTTAGGAGTACTGTCAGTGGGTCAGGGAGTACTTAGTCTTTTAGCAGGCAAATAGACTTAAGTATACGGGTAAGCGACTGCGGCCTCCCGAGCTACTACTATCTCTTCTAATTCCTTCAGAGATATTAGTATCCTATAGCCATTTTCCTCAATTCCATATTCCTTGCTCAAAACACCTTTCTATTCTTCTCTTCAGTTTCTATCAACCCACAGACAGCCACTGCTGGACATAGGCCACCTTTAATGATCGCCACACCCAGTGGCTATGAGCCGCCTGCATTCACCGATTGGCCTGCTTCCGATGTTCGCTTCGTCATCGGTCTACCCATTCGGGGGTGGACCCATGCTACGATTTCCGGCTCGAGGGTCCAGCACATTGCGATGCTGTTTCAACACGAGTAGGTAACGTATGCCGTTATTCTTCACGGAAATTGGTTTGAATGTTTCAACTTGTTATTCGCCGCTATTAGTGGGATACCTGAAATATCATCGTCGTTACTAATTGTATTGTGAAATGACTTAAAATATTATTGATTATAGTAAAAATATGTAATGCTTAGTCACAAGAATATCATTGTAGTTACTAATAGAATTGTGAAATGACTTGAAATATTATTGATTATAGTAAAAATATGTAATGTTTAGTCACAAGAATACCATTGTAGTCACTAATAGTATTGTGAAATGACTTGAATTATTATTTATTATCGTATAAATACCACATTGGTAGTGTAGTGGTTTTAGACACGGCTTACGATCGAAAGGTCGTGGGTTCGAATCCCGGTCCCGTACTACTGAGTTATTATTTGTAATTCATGTACGGTCTACATTGTACTTACGGAGAAGGAAAACTTCGTGAGGAAACCTGCATGTCCGCATGGATGTGTGAAGTCTACCAACCCGCACTAGGCCAGCGCGGTAGACTACGGTCTTATCCCCCTCCTGATCAGGGGAGGTCCGTGCCCCTGTACTGGGGACGATATGGACTAGGGATGTTGATAATGATCGTAAAAATATGTAATGTTTAGTCACAAGAATACCATTGTAGTCACTAATAGTATTGTGAAATGACTTGTATTATTATTCATTATCGTAAAAATATGTAAGAATACCATTATTGTTACTAAATAGTATTGTGAAATGACTTGAATTGTTGATTATCGTAAAAATATGTAATCTCTTTTTTGCAATAGTATCTTTAAAATTACTTTTGAAATATTTGCACGACGAATTTGTCATATAGTGAGTCTGAATTTAATGTAAGAACCTATGTATAACCTATATATTAGCGAATAAAGAATTCATTTATTCATTCGTTCATTTCGATTAATGCTCTCTGGAGATCAAAGAAAAAACAAAAGTGGAATATCATAAATAATACTTTACGATATTATTTTACGATATCTTTACGAAATAAACGTACATAATACATTACACATACAACATGACTAAGAGTGATATTGTTTTGTTAAGGTAACTTTTGGCTACACGATATATTTCTTATTGGCGAAAGCCTTACAATATTTTTTGATGGTTATGACAATGAGTACATGTTGGACTAGGGATGAGAACATCCAACATCGCGGTCAAGAGAGGTCGCGGGTTCAAACCCCGACTTCGTTCCACTGGGTTTTTCAAACTCACGCACTGTCTACATTATAGACACTATATAGTAAACTGAGAAAGTGAACTTCGTGAGGAAACCTATTTACCTGCATGAGTTTGTGAAGTCTGTCAACCCGCACTAGACCAGTGTGGTAGACTACGGCCTAATCCCCCTCCTGATTAGGGGAGGTTCGTACTCCTGAAGTGAGGACGAATACGGACTGGAGATGAATGTTTATGTATAGCGTTGGCGTAATAATAGCGTCACTCCACCTCTCCCCGTGGATGCTGTCAGAACCAGCTGAAGGATGCGCCAGGAAAATGGGCAGCGGCGTTATCCTGTTATTCAATCAAAATCTATTGCGATCTCCAAGACGTCTGCCAAACGTGGAGATTATGGCAAATCCCTGCTTTATATGTAACAGGCCCATTTCCAGCAGTGGACTGATGATGAATGATGATTGGCTTATGTCCATACCCATAGGTCCAAGATAAACGCACTTTCGCTTTTATCATATTAGTGTATTTCCAATTATTATTCCCAATACGAAAAGTGGGTCTAACACCTTAGTTCCCAAAGTGGTCCAGGTGGACCTCCAGGGGTCTACGGGAGACTCGACGGGAGTCTATGATGGCGTACGCAAACTTCCATAGTTAGATCTAAATTTCACATTTTTTGTCGAGTTTTGGGAATATGGTAGAAATGTAGCTGCAGGGGGTCCACTGGAACCAGATAAAAAAAATCTGTGAACCTCTGCTTTAGAGCATTGATACCCAAAGTGGTCTATATCGACCCACCACCCAGGGATCGACGATCACGTGCAAGGGGTGCACACCAACTGTCAAAAACACATTTGAAGTTAATAAATTTACAAAAAAATCATTATTAATTACGCTTTTGGGTCTACCTAAAAGTGAAAAACATTACAAGTGGTCTATAAGACGAGACAGTTTGAGGACCCCTGTTTTAGATGGTAATGTTCACTTATTTCCATTATAGAAAAAAAATGTTATACGACAAATTTTGTAAATCAAAAGTATTTAAAAAAAAACTACTCAGATGGTCTTAAGGGCTTCTGAAATCAAATCAGTCGATGTTTGTTTGGGCTCACTCAAAAACCAGCGTACAGATTTTAGTCGAATTGTTACAGTCTTAAAGATATTATTCAGACTTAAACACTGCGGCAAGTTTCATCAAAATCGGTCCAGTAAAACTGAAGATACAGTTTGATCCATGTTTTTTAATAGCTGCCGTTAAAGTACGAGAGCTCAAGTAAAGTAAGTTTCGGGATTTTACATGTAGCCAACATTCACACGGACGGATCCGTGGACAAAAACTAGTATACAGTTAATAAAGGTATCTGCATACAAGGACAATGACTAGACACTTCAGTGGATGCCTAATTCCGTGAGCTTTTTCATTGCAAGCTCAAACTATCAGTAACTTTCTAAACTGTGTAATAGACAAAGTAAATATGAGGGGAACAAAAGCAAAGACGCTACTGTCCATGCAGTAGGAGTGCGTAAACGTGATGATATTCAGTTACCCGTTGGGTTTTCATTACAAGTCTCTCCGTCGGCCATCTTGCTATTCGTGATTTTAGCGTAACGTGATTGGCTAATATATGGGCAGTGTTAATGTTGCTCCTAAACGCTATGATACCATTTTTGTATAAAAGCAAAGGCTTTTTTGTGCCGGTCATATGCCAATTGCAGGAATTATATCATAAAAATTCCATATACATTTAATAATTTATGTATTTCCCTCCATCTAGTAACCAAACGAATGGAATTATGTAAATGGGTCGCAACTCTATAAATTTATAAACTGTTCTCTAATAACAGGTCACCTGGACAGTGGCCAAGGGCCCTACCGCACGCCATTATAATGATTAATACAATATATGCAATAAATCATTTTAATTACCAAGTGTGAAATAAGGGTGATATATGCTTTTAAAATTCAAATTTACGATAGCCATTGTAAAAATACATGCATACATACATAGAACTACAGATACTGATGTAGCTCAAAGTAGAACTAACGTCACCGACGTAGGTCAAAGGATTGCAAAGCTGTAGTGGCAGTGGGCGGGGCACATAGCTCGCAGAACCGATGGACGCTGGGGTCTTAAAGTGCTGGAGTGGCGAAAAAGTCCTAAAGTGCTGGAGTGGCGACCCCGAACCGGAAAGCGTAATGCGGGTCAATCCCAACTATGGATAACTATGGACCGATGACGTGGTGAAGGTCGCGGGTAATTGATGGATGCAGGCGGCTCATAGCGGCTCGGTGTGCTGCTCATTAGAAAAGCCCTGTTTAACAGTGGACGTCCGTGTACATACATACAGTCACATCGGTATCCCGCAGGGTAGGCAGAGATCACTACTCATCACCAACTACGAGTCTGATGCACCTTTTTCGTCTCATCCACGTTCATACAAGTTCTCATATACTTTTTTCGGTGAAGGTTACTATAGGGTTTTTCAACAAGAACTTTGTTTTCTAAAACAAAATAAAACAAAGAATTTAGATGAAGATAAT
>WUAW01037414.1:641-12741 GCA_017165845.1 Thaumetopoea pityocampa | reverse complement strand
ATATATATATATGTGTGTGTATATTTGGTCTAGTCCCAAACTAGGCTAGTACCCAAGATACAGGAAATCCTAGTTTGGGACTAGACCAATGTGTGTGAGTGTCTAGATTATTATTATATATTTACAAAAAGTTAATTATCTTTGTATAATGAAAACCTGATTGTAATTTTGTTAAAAAAACAAACAAATTTTGATAACGTCGCTTGAGAGTGAAAACCTTATAAGTCCATTTTCAATGAATTTTTTTATTTTATAATTGGAAAAAAAGTTCATAAAAATACATTCTAGCGTAAATAGAAATCAAATCGATACCCCTAGCGCCATCTATTACGCTCGATGAGAATTAGTAGTTATCGATTAATTCTTTATATCCTTTTTGTACGAGGGCCTCGGCATGGTAGTCTGGAAATATTGTGAGTAATAAAGAAATTTTCGTAAGGTGTATTGCATCTATTTGAGTTTCATTCCGGTTTTTGTTACATGTAGTTAAAAGCTGCATAAATATCAACCAAAATCTAAAACAGTTATAATTTTGTGTCATACGATATTTTAAGAGACGATTTTTATCTTCTCCAGTGAAATTTTTATTCAGTATACGCACATATGGACTTTGTTTTCACTCTCAAGTGACGATATTGTCAGTGACAGAAGATAAAAAAGTCTTTTTTTTTGCAAAATATAAGTAGCCTTTTATAACAATTTCATAGATAAGTTTTATGGTTATAAACTACCAGGTGGCGCTGCAGTAGATAAGGTTAAGTACTTGGCATAATTCAAATTTTTTTTATTCTATAGATAATATATATTCAGTTTTATACAATTTAAGACCTCTAGAGTGTTTCAATGCTACAATAGTTTCGGGGTACGCTCAGTGGTGCATCTTGTAGGTGGTGAATGAGGTCATATATTTTAGATATGAGGGTTAGGTTTGCGTGAGTGGCCAGCGTAGATTAAATTCTGAGGATACCAAAAGACCCTGGATGACATTTTAAGCGCCAGCAGGTAGACAATCGCGAGTCCAGAATGTTCCTCTCTCTCCCCTTACATCCTTAAAGATGCTTGGTTCTGGATTACTCCAGTCACCCGTCTCTTCATATCTTTATTCTATTTTATTTCTCGTTGAAGGTGGACACCACCACGTGCAATTACAATCAGGTAGGTTTAAAATGCAAAGATGTCTCCAGGTACTTTAAGCTTTATAACCTAAAGATGGTGTAGAGATAGCGGATTACCGTTGTCTCTACTTTTTATTAAAAAAATGTCAATTTTTATAAAAAAAAAACAATAATTGGAAACAACTATTTAAATTAAAAAAATATAGACGGTAACGTTAATATACTATGGTTGGGAGTTGGTTTAAAAAGATGCTTTTCCTCATCTCTCTAGGGTCAGAGCTGTAGTAATTTGTGACTCTAAGATGGAGCTAGAAAGAAGAAAAAAACATGAAATTTAGATATTATCACTTACTAAGTTTTGCCGGTGGAATACGAATAATATATTGTCATTATATTGTATTATATGCAATACAGGAATAATGAAATATATACAAAAATTTAATCAGCATTAATTTAATCAGCAAATTGTTACAGTCAAATCAGCTTAAAGACGTTTTTGTGATTGTAGTAGTTTACGGTCAAAATATAAATAAATAAATATTTTTTTTATAGATAAGGTACTTATACATATTAAACGTAATTCCATATGTATTACTAACTTCTAACACTCTGATAAGCGACTGTTGGGAGAGCGCGAGGCACGTGGTAGCTAGCGCAACTGGTTTATTCTGGTTTTTTTATCACTGTATGTTCAAACGTAAAAACATCTTCAAGCCTTTTTATTTGTTGGTTTATATTTGTAAATTTCTTCGAATTTTATAATAATAAAACTCGTAGAAATCCTAATAATCTGCGGAAGCTAGTGGCAGTGGATTTGGGAAAGACTATGCAATCGCTCACCAATCTCTTGGTCAGACTTAGTAAAGACATTCGCCGACCTGCCAATACTTGAAGCTATAAAGACCACCGAGGACAGAAGTACATGGAAGAGCAGTCTAGTACTCCAGGATAAGACCTTGAGGAATGAAGATACCGAGTGAGAAGAAACGGTTTAAATTTTTTTTTTTTTTAACATATGAGAAGGCAAACGGGTAGGCGGGTCACCCGATGTAAGTGATCACCGCTGTACAGAGACACCCGCAACACCAGAGGCATCGCAGGGGCGTTACTGGTCTTTAAGAAGAGTTCAGGCTCGTTTCTTGAAGGTCCCAAATTCGTATCCGCTTGGTAAAACCGCTCCTAGGAACTCATTCCACAGAGTGGTGGTACGTGGAAAGAAATTGCACAAGAAACACACTGTGTGTATGTATACTGTATGTTCTACAGTATATATATACTGTTGTATATGTATACTGAAAAAAATGAGTCAGTATGTTATATTTAAATTCGTTCATATAATATAAGATTGTAGTTACGTTCACAGCTGCACGCAGTGCAAATGCAAATGTTGGGTGGGGTGCCTGTGAACGCGCAGTTGGCTGCATTGTGCACCCCCCCCCCGCACCGCGCACACCCCTCATCGCCGACACATCCCGCGAGAGTTTGTTTTTCGGGGCAAATAGCTATAGGCCTGATAATGGCCTCGCGGCCCACGGTAGTAATCGGTATGTTGCTCTACTTAGTTATAATATTTATTTATTCAAAAATGTTACAACTGATTGATACAGTAGCAGTGACCCTGATTTCTGTGCCGATGAGTCTCGGGTTCGAATCCTGGTGTGACTTTGTGTGATGAGCATAAATGTTTGTATACGAGCCATAGACGTACTTATCTATTTATTTATAATATTTATCTATGAAAATATTATGTATATCGTTGTCTAGCACCCAAAATACAGGAAATCCTAGTTTGGGACTAGTTCAATGTGTGTGAAAGTGTCTAGAATATTATTACGTTTTTTTAGGGAATTTATCATGTTAACATAGATTTTTGACCTGTGATCACTTTTTCTTATCCTTAGAAAACTTGGCCATATATTATAGACCTCACAACTTCTAATGATTAACCTTTTTTGATAGGAAGTTTACCTGACTTTTCAAATTTATGTTTTTGAGGGGACCTGATTTAATTTTTCTAATTTTTATAGTTCTATTATTTTACCGTAAGATATAATGATTTTATTAATCAAATTGTGTGTCAAAATAAAAGATTTATTTTTGATAGCTTACATATTTTTTTCTATTAACCTCTCTTTTAGAGTTCTACCTAACCTGAATAGCTTTTTCAGTTTAGATTTGTCGGGAGTTTCATTTTTAATACTCAACATATTTGTATTCCTTTTTTTTATTAATATTCCTTTATAGTTATAAAAAATAATGAAGTGGTAATGACAGAGTGAGAGCGGCGTAGCAATATCATACTCTACCAGCGATATTTGTAGATGCTTGTCACTAATAAAACCTTATTTTATGGTATTCGTAGATACCACAGTCCTTGTCGATTCTATTTTTATTATTTTTAACTTTTAAGCTCTTTAAAAATATCTTAACATGAACAAAAAAGTTTGGAATGTACTCATTAAGACCTTCTTTTGATACATAACATAATATTATTTTTCAAAAGAAAAAAAAGATTTTTCTGTCGCCAACCCCTGTGGATGAGGTCCAATACAAGTTTTGTGCTTTTATTTTTTCTTTTTGATGGATGATTAGTCTTTATTATATAAATATATATAAAGATTTATCCTCCTACTTGGAAAAGTTTGATAATTTTGATAATTGAGAGAATTAGTTGGTAGGAAAATGATTGTTTTTTAAAATTATTAAATAACTGTACAAACGTCAGGTTATGAGTATAGAAAAGTTAATGTGGAAGTAAAATCATAATAAAACGTTTACATGCTCAAGTAGGAACTTGGCACGGCGCACTGCCACGCGCCCGTTTCCATTCTCATATTTTTATCATCAACGTCATAGACGTATTTTATTACGTCTATCATCAACACCATAACACCTACTTTATTTCGGCGTTATTCAAATGTTAACCGAACGAAAAAGCGCTAGGCATTAAATCATCACGGTTCAAAAGTATATAAACAACAAAAACTAAATTGTTCACGAGAGCAGTTTAAAGTTTGAAACTCCAGAAAAATGGACATAACTTTTTTATTTATTGTCATATCGTGAAAATGGAATCAACTCTCGAATCAAGAAAAATAAAATCATTAATTGGCAAAGCATTTATTTATTTCATTCGACGTTGTTTTTTGTGGTTTTATGCCGCCTAGATCAATTGATCTTGGTAAGATCAATCAACTAATTGAATTTTTTACTTGGGCATAAGTGACAAAAAAGTAATTGTAGAGCTATGGGACTAAACACATTTAATGTAGTGGACGATTTTAAGTAGGATGACATATATAACTAATTTTCGACCAAAATGTCGCTTATGCTCTATTACCTTTCAACCGTCAACAAGCAATTCAGTATATATGTATTCAAGTAATGTTTTACTTGTCGTGCATAACGTATAAATAAATAAATTTAATTTCTTTCCATGGATGCTGTGAGTACCAACTTAGGGATTGACCACGGCAACAGAAATACTATTACAAGATTCATATACACATAAGGATTCATATACATATAGAACATAAGGCAGATAGTGTGCCTTATAACTTAAAATCAAAAAGTGAATATTAGTTTTTTGTTCGATTTAGTGGTTTACAAAATATTTGACACTGTTATAATGATATTTTAATGAATTTAACTAATATTTAATAAAAGAAAACAGAAATCAAAGAGATAATATTTTTTCTCACTTATTTATTTACACTTCATACATAAAATATGTAAAAGGGGACTTAATGCCTTCGGCATTTTCTAACAGTTTACCTTAGGGTAGAGTAGAGATAAAGAAAAAAAAGAGGTCAGTCACAGCGAAAAGAAAATATGAGATGAGATGAGAGATCAAATCGGTTATTACATACAAATAAATACATAGAAATACAATAAATTAATATATAATAATAAACTCATATATGATAATAAACTAATATACTATTACAGTACTCAAAAAAAAGGAAAATAAGATTTCGATGATTCTGCTAATTCACACAAAAAGAGTTCGCGGCCATTTTTCTCGAACGAATCATGTGTAGCACATAACCTGAATTCAGTAGGAAGGGCATTCCAAAAAAAAAACAGATTGAACAAAACTATGCCATATCATCGTAGGTAATCTAAGGAATTTAATGAAAGTACCCACATTTAAATCGATTCCGTGATTTCGAAGTTATAGTAGAATAAAGAGACACATAAATATTGTAATTATTGTAAAATAAAATAAATTAATAAATGCACATTTTTTTTTATCTGTATATGAACCCCAAAAACTATACACACCGTTTTCAGATGGTCGTGTAAAAAAAAGCAATGTTTAAAAGATATCGTTAGTAGAGCATACGTTGTGTCGGTGCGTCGGTATCGGAGCGGCGGATGGGTTTTGATTTTTGTAGTTTCGTATTATTTGCGTATTTATCCGCCTGCCGCCCAGCAGATACATTTATTTGCGCCGGCGCCCTCCCCCCCACACTTTTGCCTACCCCTCCCCCCCCCCGCCCCCTTCGATTGATCGCGATATCATTGCGATAATGGGACCGACGCGATCGACGCGCGGTTCCGTCACGGAGTCAGCGAAAATATGGCGGCCCAATCAGTCAACCGTGAACGGAGAAAATTAAACACAATTTAATCTGACGATTTTTCATGGCATGAATTGTTTTATTAATTTCAATTGCTAATAACCTTAATATAAAAAAAAAATGAAATCACTCAATATTACTATGAGAGGCATTTTTGGACACAGAAATAATCCTACGCGGGGGGGGGGGGGTGTGACTTTGCGCGGTGTGTCAGATTTACTGACTAAAATCTCAGTGGGGCTTCCTTAACACATATTACCTCTTGGCGTTATTTCTAAAAAAACTTCGTCTGGTAATGGGAGAAATTAAAAATAGACAATTATATTTGAAATGCTTCTTAGCTTCAGAAATTTGAACCAAACAACTTCTTATTATCGAAACTATAATTAATTAGAAATTATAATATATTTCAATAGTATATAAAATGATAATATATTATTTTCGTGAAGTTCAATGAAACGTACAAATATATGCATGTGCAATGTGTCAATAAATTAGAGGGATTTCGAAATCCACTATGAAAGACCTATCGATGCTTAACAATACTTCAGCTCCGAGCACTTCTTCAAGGTTCTTCAATCTTGGCTTGTTGCCCCATCTACTATGTTTTTGCTTCGTGGTCGCCATTCGAGAAATTTTCCCGTGTCAGATGCCTTGTTCTTTTGCAGATGACTTAATTTAATTCACTAATTAATTAATTAAACAGTAATTAAT
Source organism: Thaumetopoea pityocampa (assembly GCA_017165845.1). NCBI lineage: Eukaryota > Metazoa > Arthropoda > Insecta > Lepidoptera > Notodontidae > Thaumetopoea > Thaumetopoea pityocampa. The sequence goes on along the minus strand of WUAW01037414.1, from coordinate 6,329 downwards.
TAATTCAATTCAAGAGTCATTAATTTTACTAAGGATGGATTATCCTCTGAGTGATTTGTTTAATATATGCACAAAGGCGCCACATCCGAAATGCTGGTTGCTGTATGGAGACGATATAATAATAGCGTCACTTCATCTCTTCCTGTGGGTGCTGTGAGAACCAGCTGAGGGGTGTACCAGGATAATGAGCAGTAGCGTTATCCTGCTATACTCTGTTAAATTCTACCGCGATCGCCAAGACGTCCGTTAATTGTGAAGAATATGGTACATCCCTTCTTTTTAACACTTCCTATGGGTGAATGAATGCTGTATATTGAAAATATTATTATTAGAAAAAATGCAAAAAAAAAAATTGATTAAAAAACTTACAACATGAGTGCTGCTACTAACAGACAAAGTGGTGTCTACGAGATAAAAATGTTTCGGGATCTCTGTTCTAAAAGATCGTAGTTGAAGATTGTCAAATCACAAAGTAATTACCACCATCCTGATATGTCCTTTAGTCGATTATTGCAGCGTCCAGAGAAAGGAATGATGATACGATTATGCATTATGCTACCGCTACAGATATAAAACTCAAACAAGTCACAATATGCCTAAATTCTATAAGATATTGACTACAGCTTAAGCTAGGAATAAAATTAACCTCTATGTTAGGATAAGGTTTCGTTTATAAATTTAGTACGTCTCCATACCTATTTATAGCACAAGTAAAACATAAAACTGTCATTAATCGAAGTCAAATTGAAAGGTCTGTCAAAACATCATTCTGTTTTATGAACTGCGAAATGCCATTCATTCGACGTTTAAGAATTTATACGTAAGTAACAGCGGCATAAATAAACCAGATCTCTTTAACTGTTCCAAACAATAAACACCAAACGAATGCAAATGACAAGAAGGAGCATTCTTTAAACGACACTACGGTTAAACTTTTAACCAAATAATATTTAGAAAGGAAAAAAAATGTATTTGTCATGTGAGGCGCGGCGCATACGCATGGGCTGGTTATCAATTTAGAAGTCGGCATTATCCGCATAATGCTGCAGGGGCTGATATAAAACATTTCAATTTGGTGATCCGGTTACTAGACTCCCGGTTCAAATCTGCATTGTGGGTCTGCGGGACCCCATATACTAGTAGTTTTTAGGTATCATCGTGTACACGAGTTTTATTCTGAGTATTATTTATTAATAATAAATTTCATTCATGAAATATGTACAGGCGGAGTCAATGCCTCAGACATTTCCTATCAGTAGTTAGGGTAGTGAAGAGATAATAAAGTAGGTATATTAAAAAGTAGGTGTATTCACAATCAAAAAAAAATGAGATATCTAATCTCACATTTTCTTTGAATATTTAATCCTTCATGAGAACAAAACAGCTATACATACTAATATAACATACTTAGAAATACAATAAAGTAATATATAATAATATACTCAAATATGATAATAAACTAATACACTATTACAGGAAAACATGAATACGACTATTCTGCTAATTCATGCAGAAGGAATTCGCGGACATTCTTCTTGGATGAATCACTTGTAAATCAAGCACATAACCTGATTTCGGTAGCAAGCGCATTCCAAAAAAGAACAGATTGAACAAAAAAGATAAATTAACATAAACATTACTTCCTTTTCTGTTAGCTATTGTTTTCAATATAATAATTGGATATAATAATGTATAATTGCTTTGTGGCACCAGAGTAATATAGTGTTACTCCATTTCTTCTTGTGGATGCTGTACCAGGGTAATGAGCACCAAAGTTATCCTGCTATCCTATCAAAATTTGCTGTGATCTCCAAGGAGCCTAACAAGCGTGAAGATTATGGTAAATTCCCCTTTTTTGAGAAGGAGGTAGATGATGATGATGATAAGACATTGTCTTCAGAAAGATAGAAAAAATTATATGACTATATTAAAAAATAGGATGAAATGGATAAAATGAATGAATAGATAGGCTCCATTTTGTTTCCGATATGCTATATATAAATATCTTTAACTCATTCGAGACGGATTGGCCACCTTGTGTGTAATTGAATTCAGAGACTGTAACACCAATTGCACACCGTGTGTGTAATAATAATAATGTGTTATTATCTTATTTATGCGAATTCACTTACGAATTGGATAATTTCCAGAGGAAACAAGTTTTTTTTATTAAAAATGAACAATATAAAGAAAAATTATTATTAAAAATTANTCACTTACGAATTGGATAATTTCCAGAGGAAACAAGTTTTTTTTATTAAAAATGAACAATATAAAGAAAAAAAGACAATTCGCTCTTGGGGATTGTGTTCGAAAAAAATCTCAAATGGGTTAACGTGGATGATTTTTAAATTGCTTACAAATATAGTATAGCATACAATAATCTTATAATGATAGATATTTTACAGAATGTCAATACTACTAAAGTTTGGTAAGTGCCACTTTTGTTTTCAATGTGCGATATGTTTGAAATAAATCACTTTCGCACCCGACTGTCCAAATCAGGGTGCCCGAAGCGCAGTGTATGCTTGGTTAAGCCCGCGCCTCCCCGCGGCGGCCCGGTTTACAAGAAAGGGGTAGTTAGCCGCTATTGTCTCACCACCCCAATGCGGCGCGATCTCAGTACACTACAAAAGAAATTGGTAAGTGACAATATTTCAATGTCAAATAACTATATAATTAACGCGTAAGTAGTTTCATTTATTCAGTATCGAATTACAACCGCAGATAATATTTTAGTTAGGTTTCTAGAAATTTATGTTCTTAGAATAAGATATAATTGTAATTTTAATTAAAAAAAAACAATATTTCATATTTACAATCTATATGTAATGTTTCTTAGCCGCTGTGTTCTACTGGCTCCAATTTGTCAATAGAACATAAGCTTTTTAAGTGATTAGTTAAAACAATAACGAAATGTTTACGTTCTAGTTTGTAAAAACTTTGTCTCAACCACATAATAATTTAATCTTTTCAATTAAGCCCACAGTACATAATGTAAATTCACTACATTACTTTTGGTATTGTGTAAATTTTTGCCAATATGTCACTCTCAGAATGCTTTTAGACGACAAGCAGATATATATTGAAAATACTAATCTTCTATCTATACTATAATAAAACTGTTATAGGGCTACATCTGCATAGTGAATATTTTTTGTAAATTTTAATTAATATACTTCCTTATTGATATAGAGACTGAAACAATTTTTTTTAAATCTTTGTCTATTTGTCTGTTCCTCTGTCTCTTTGAAATAAGATTACGTAAAAATTCCTAGACAGATTTTGATGAAGTATTCGCTCATTTATTTTTTATAGTCTGGAAAAGGATTTAGACTACGTTTTATTGCAGTCGATTAAAAAAAGAGATGTTACGATATTGTATTTTTTTTTAATAAATTTAGGAGCCCGAGTATTCCCGGGAACGTTTCGGAGATGGTAGATGCTCTACACGAGTAGAACCACGGGCAACATCTATGCTATCATAAAATTTTAAAATGTGAAATTTACAAAAATCAAAGATATTTAAAAAAAACTACCCAGATCGACTAATTAAAGGGATTCTGAAACCAAATCCATTGATTTTTGTTTGTTCGGGCTTCACGCAAAAACCAGTGGGTAGATTTTAGTTAAACTACAGTCTTAAAGGTACTATTCCAACTTAAATACTGCGGCATGTTTTATCAAAATCGGTCTAGTAACATTGAAGATACAGCCTGATCCCTGTTTTAGTAGCCGCCATTAAGATACGAGAGCCCAAGTTAAAGTGATTAAATACTTTTTATATAAATTTGTGATTGATTTGGGATTTCCCATGTAGCGGAAAACCGATATTCACGCGGGCGGAGCTACGGGTAAAAGCTAGTCTATTATAATATAATAAGACAATATCTATAAACAACAAATTGTACACATGTAACATTTGTAGTGTTGTTTGTACTGGTTTTGTTGCCTGTCAACTTGAGAGCGACGGTATATTTAACATATAATGTATATGATATGTATATAATACATACATACATACACTCACGTCGATATCCCATAAGGGTAGGCAGAGACCATAGTATATACTACATACATACATACATTCACGCCTCTTTCCCATTGGGGTAAGCAGAGACCACTTCTTTCCACCTGCTACGATCGTTTAATGAGCAAAATGGATATCCGCAGCCCACAGTTCGCCCCCGTGGGCAATAAGACGTGTCGGGTGGCGAACCACGACGCCGCCATTTCATGAGGTTCAAAAGTGACTGAAGTGCCTCATTGCGTACCCACGGCTTAGTGGAGAGGAAAGGAAAAAGGATGAGGTAGGAAAGGTATATTGAACAAGGAATATGGAACTTGGGAAAAGGGCTATAGGGTATAGCATACTACTATCTCGGAAGGAATAGGAAGAGACAGTAGTAGCTCGGGAGGCCGGGGTCGTTTACCCGTATACTTAAGTCTATTTGCCGGACAGGCCAAAATACCAAGTACTTACTCCCTGACCTATGTATATAATGTACAAATTAATTTCAACGATCCGTGGAAGTTTGTAATTGGTACTTTAATGGCAAATTTAGCTACCCAAATAATTCACGCCGTGAATAATTAATGGTTGGAAGCTCACCAAATGCAATAAAATAAAATGATTATTTTTTATAATAAAAATACTGAGACCTTAGAAATAATTGTTCTGTAGAAATTAATTTAGGAATAACACTTTTGAGACAATAAATCTACAAACTGACAAATGTAAATATTTATCAATTTTAATAATAAGTGTTTGTGTTTATATTATGTATTATAATGTTTGTCCCTAGTTCCCACTCTCAGCAAAGGTATCGCACACTGCACCCGTTCGCTCCCCACAAAGACGCGGTACACTGGAAACACTTAGCTCTGTTGACACTACACTTTGCGCCGATTCTCACTTCACTCGCCCCCGCCACCGATTCTCAGCTATTGTCAATTAGTATTGCATTTAAAACTTTTCAAAGGTCCACGTTTTCCAGATAATACGCGTTACGGTAGTCGTGTAAAAATTACATCGTTAATTTACTAGTATACACCTAAGTCCTATAATAATTTTAGCGTTGTTTTATAAATGGTAAGAAATTATTAGATCATTTTGTAAATTATCAACAATATTATATCAATTGCTGTGCGGTGCTGGTTTAATAATAACATGACTCCATTTCTTTCGGTAGGTACTGTTAGAACTAGCTAAGTGATGTAACAGGACAACAAGTAGCGGCGTTATCTTGTTATTCAACAAAAAAAAACCTACTATGATCTCCAATACGCCTGCCAAGCATGGATTATGGCAAGGTCCTTTTATTGCGTAGGAGACACATATCCAATAATGGATTTTCAAGGAATGATGATAATGATTATCAACAAAATATACTAGTACAAGTTAAAATTCCAAACAATATGACTGGCAACATTATTACTAGTTTAATTGTTACCAGAAAGAAACTACTACATTATCCTTATATCTAATATTTGATAAATAATCTTATTACGCTTTTTATTCATAGTCCATATTTTTATTAAAAACTTTCGCAATTCAATAATCCAAACTCTATCAACTTTTATACAAGTTTAATTAATTTTTAATTAAGTTTACTCACAAGCTTACTCAATTTAGACAAAACTAATGAAAATATTTTTCATAAGTTATATAGAAGAAAATAAATATAC
>WUAW01037408.1:313-12690 GCA_017165845.1 Thaumetopoea pityocampa | reverse complement strand
GATTAATTTCAACACTTGCTATAAATCTCGTAATCCAAATTTCTTTGTGCTTCAAGTTTTTAAAAACAACACGTCATTTTTTAACCCGCTGTAGAAATTTTTCATTATTTAAATTCACTATCAGAAAGCTCTTTTATATTTAGTTTATATTTAATTTTGTTAAAATGATAATAACTTTTATCTAAATTTATAGTGATTCGTATGTCATACAATAAGTAGACATAGAACACATAGTTTGGGGAACAAGTCTAGTTTTATAATTATATATTTAAGTATTGGATTTTTATGGTTGGTGTCTGTTTTGTGTCTTTTGTAAATAAATAAAAAAAAACAACATCTCCGATTTCCAAGATCCCTGCCAATCGTGGAGATTATGGCTAATTTCACCTGTTATTATGGTTTTTAAACGGTTTTCCTTGTGTCTTATGTGGGCCAAATCTAGTAACTGAACTCTTGAACTTGAACTCTCCCTGGTGACCGATTGATCTGAAATTATACACACCTTTAGATCTAATGACAATATGTGTACGCATTATCATTGTAAATCAAAGATGGCCGCCGTTACAAAATGGCGGATTACATATTTTTCTACAGCCGCCTCAATATGGATAAAAATGATAGAGCTTGACTAGTATAATACAGTATATCTATGAAAAAAATCCAAATCAAAGTAACTAAATAAAAAACTAAAAACATGAAAATAAAATAAGTAAAAAAGTCATCGCACCACTCCTCGTCAGTATAGGGCATTGATTTGAGTAAAATAAAATTGCGAGGCGTGTCGAAATCCTGTTATCTACAGACAACCGCCCATATCATTATATGTTTTGGATGCATCTTCTCAATACTATAAACTATAAACTAACGTTGAAACGTTAATTTTCAAAATATTAATATTTACAAATTTATCTAATATAGTTATGCTATACCAAATTATAACATATACAAACAAAAATCTTTAAAAAGAATACACCAATTTGACTGTCTAATACGGGCCTAATATTTAAAATATTATAAACTAAAAAATGTTCAACCGTATTAACACTGTCATTAGGGTTCAATTTATCCGTAGTTTTCATACGAGTGCAGCGCGATCATACCTACACACGCACTTTTTTATTAAACTCTTGCGCAAGGTATTTTAGTGATAAGTTATCTGGTCAACGGTGTTTGCTGCACTGCGGTGCATTGTTCACAGAGACGATTATTGGATGGTGCGCACACGCCTGTTAACGGTCGTCTATCGAGACGCCTGCACCATTTGTTTTATAAACATTTTTACGTACTTGATGTACGTTATAAATACGGATAGTGTGTTTAATCGCGAAATGGAGCTCAAGGTTCGGATTTTACTTATTTTTATACCAAAAGAATTTAACCAGTACAAGTTTCATGAGAACTGTGTCTGAAAAATGCTAATTATTTGTTATAATTTAGTTTCATTTTAACTTGTCAGGAAATCAGATCCACGCTTATTCATCCTCAGCTTATTGGAATCTACTGTTGAAATAGGAGACTCCAATTTCATGAAATGTTTATTAAGAAAATTGGCATAAGTTTCGACAACCACAAAGTGTTCTAATGACCAGACTGAAGATATCCACTGTTGCNCTTGTCAGGAAATCAGATCCACGCTTATTCATCCTCAGCTTATTGGAATCTACTGTTGAAATAGGAGACTCTAATTTCATGAAATGTTTATTAAGAAAATTGGCATAAGTTTCGACAACCACAAAGTGTTCTAATGACCAGACTGAAGATATCCACTGTTGGATAGATCTAAGAACAGCCACAATAGCCCAGTACATATCTTTGATTAAAAGAGTTTTAAGATTAATTCTGCTGCCTCTTATACCGCTCCAGTAGAAAAGAGATCAGAAGGAGAATTTTATTCTCCTCTAACTCTAGGCAATATTAAAACCCCAGACAACATTAAAAACTCCAGGCAAAAATATTATCTCCAGGCAATATTAATAACTGCAGGCATCATTAAAACTCCGGACAACAATAAAAACTTCAGACAACACTAAAAACTCTAGACAACACTAAAAACTCTAGACAACATTAATAACTCCAGGCAATATTAAAAACTGCAGGCATCATTAAAACTCCAGGCAACAATAAAAACTTCAAACAACATTNGAATTTTATTCTCCTCTAACTCTAGGCAATATTAAAACCCCAGACAACATTAAAAACTCCAGGCAAAAATAATATCTCCAGGCAATATTAATAACTGCAGGCATCATTAAAACTCCGGACAACAATAAAAACTTCAGACAACACTAAAAACTCTAGACAGCATTAATAACTCCAGGCAATATTAAAAACTGCAGGCATCATTAAAACTCCAGGCAACAATAAAAACTTCAAACAACATTAAAAACTCCAGACAACATTAATAACTCCAGGCAATACTAATAACTCCAGATAATATTAAAAACTGCAGGTATCATTAAAACTCCAAGAAACAATAAAAACTTCAAACAACATTAAAAACTCCAGACAACATTAAAAAATCCAGACAAATTTCAGGCAAGGAATAACGACTGCTTGGTTCAGCGGCAGTGACCAGGCCTTCTGTGCCAATTAGTTCCGGGTTCGAATATTGTAGAGGCAACTTTATGTGATGCGCTCGAATGTTTGTACCCGAAATATGGCTATTTATCTATATATGTATTAGAATTTATTTATATAAGTATACCCAAGACACAGGAAATCCTAATTTAGTGCTAAATCAATGTGTGTGAAAAAATAATTGTCCAGAATATTATTAATAGCATTAAACCATCAAGCATTATGTGGGTATTATATGTAAGCAAAAATCTATTCGTATCGTGTCGTGACGCTCGTAATAAGCCCCCATATTGAGAGTTCTCGCAAACATTTTATGTTAATCACGGCTGGTAAGGGATCCGTAAAAAATACTCCGAACCTTCCTAGACCAAGGGATTTTGCCCACTATTCACATGCAAATTGTGACAAGGACCTACTTTTTTTGTCGAGTAGACATTGCTCCATTGCTCCAGTCGGGATTAAAGTATATAATGTGCCTCGAAGATATAAAGATAAGAACATAAATCCTGGAAACTTTTATGGCGTTTACGAAGAGTAATAAAGGCTTTAGCTGTTTCTGAGATAATCATAAAACACGAGAGCCCTTTGTTGCGAAGAATTTACGAGATCAAAAAAATGTGCATCCGTGATAACGCTGAAATTTGCGATATGACCGCAACTGAGGGTAATAACAGCGACAAACAAAAAAATTGGTAAAACGCATAAGTTCGAGTCACGAACAAGTTGACGTAAAAATATAAATATAAAAATATTCTATGTACTTACCGATATACACACCTACATGTAATTATGATGGGTAACAGTCGAGAACATTCCGGAACAAATGAGAATTGCAAGTTTGGTAGAGTTGAATACCCTCATATTCCCAAAGGTGACCTTCATTAATTGGGAGAAACACTTGGAGAAGAAGGAAAATATAAATACGCAAGCGAATTTAACCAGTTAGGTGTGATTGACGAGTACACGCGTCATGAAGAAGTGACAGGATTTTGTGTATTGACGAGTATACTCGTCAAGTAGTGACCATTGGCTATTTAAATTGTAATTTATGAGAAAAACAAGATATATTCTCAAATTTCAAGATATTTAGAATATTTTGACGCTATGCCGGAATAAAACAAACAAATAAAAAATATAAATAATTTGAGATAAACTCACGCGTCCCCGTATGCACCGGCTGGGACAGCTTACCGGTTCTCATAACGAATTTAGTTAGGTGCGATGACAACGTTTTTTTAGATGATAGCGTAAAAGGGGCAAATGCAAAAGTTGGAAAGTTGATTTATGATAGGATTCCTTTAGGGATGGTCCGCCACGGGACAAACGCATGACGCTGACCGGGCGCTGAGTCCGGTGATGGCTGCTGGTCCGTAGTTACCTAGCTATCGAATGGAGTAAGTGCCAATTGTTTGATGTTAGAACCATGTGCTGATATTAGAGAGATGGCCGATGCCGCACTGCCTAAAGATCAGTCATTTTATTGCTAACTGTTCCGGCCCCGGGGTGGGAAAGGCAAGGATGCTCTCTGGTAGGAGAATCAACCCCACAGCACGCATTCCAGAACTTCCTTACTGTCAAGACAGGTAGAAAATATTTTGTTAGTAACGAAAGAAGTAAATCAGTATATTTCTTTCGTTACTGACAAAATATTTATATGTATAGATTTAGATTTCTCAGTCCGGGTATTTCCAGTATCCATAAAAGAATCCATAAAAACTAACGGTCCTAAGGACTGTCGGCCTTATGAGGCCGATAACCCGCGACCAGCTAAATTAGTTTATAGCCCTATACATCAGCCAAGTGATCAACAGCTGGAGGAACCCCAGGTCTCCCTTGTTATTGTTGTAAAGTACTACCCAGCCGGAAAACATGCGCTCGACACCCCCACACTGATACCACCGAAACCCACACCCACGAGCAAAGTGTGTCCACAACATGTGGTGACACCCTGAATCCGCGCTGTTTTTGCACCTGCATGACATCTACAAGAAAACCTATCCTCCCCATTGGCGCAAGCGATGCGCAATTCTTATGAAAAATTCCCGCGAGACGAATGTATAAGAAAACGTGCACAAAATGTGTATTTAATATAGAATTTTCGTCACAAATTTCGCCGGGGCGTTATAGAGTGTTTTATTCTATTATAATATATGTATTTCATTTTTCTTTCGTTTTTCGTTCAAATAAGTATATATCTATCTATCTATACTATTATAAAATTGTCAAATGTCAAATTTTGAAAAATCGAAGATATTTAAAAACGAACTACTCAGATCGACTAATTCAGGGCTTCTGAAACTGAATCCATCGATGTTTGTTTGTTTGTTTGTTCGGGCTTCACGCGAAAACCAGCGGGTAGATTTTGGTTAAACTGTTACAGTCTTAAAGGTACTATTCCGATTTAAGTAATGCGGAATGTTTCATCAAAATCGATCTAGTAGAATTGAAGATACAGTTTGATCCCTGTTTTAGTAGCCGCCGTTAAGGTACGAGAGGTCAAGTAAAAGTGGTTGAAATTTTTTCATATAAATCTATGATTGTGTCGAGATTTCCCATGTAGCGGAAAACCGACATTCACGCAGGCGGAGCCGCGGGCAAAAGCTAGTATAAAATAAACCCATCTTTTTTATCTAATGTCTTAACAGCAACACTTACTCTGTGATGACGAGTATACTCGTCAACGGTCGGTTTCGGCGACACAAATAGGTGCGCGCTCGCATGAGGGGACACCACAGCTAACTGGACTGATGAGATGAGCCAAACTATTAGAGCTAGTTGACGGACTAAACAGACGGCAGAGGGACATTGGAATATGTACGAGTACTCTAAGCCACCGTCGGTAAGTTACAAAAAAATCAAATAGTTTTATAAAAATTAAAGCGCTGAATTTCTAAAAATTTCGTCCAAGGCAAGCACGTAGCGAATACATCACAAGAGCTACCACCCGGTTTAAAATTTTAATATAGGTACTTCGCTCAGAATCGAGCACGAGCTGTTTTCCAAAAGTTATAGTGGAAACCTTAACTGAAATATAGTTAAGTTTTCACTCGAAGCTTAGCTTAGCTTTTTAGCCAGCTGCAAAGCATTGAAAACTGTTTGTATATTTTTAAAAGTTTTGGTGTAAAAATCATTCTTTGTAAAACAATGTATCTTAGAATATAATGTACATACATACAAAGTATTATACGAGTATATCCTTAATCCTTGTCAAAATTTAATATCCCAAGAGTAATTTACACAAAAATGTTACGTAAAATTTTTAACTTCGTTTTCAAATTTACACACAATGTCCTTATTCGAGAACACTACACTTACCTGTGCAGACTGCACACGCACGAATATTTGTCACAGTGATAATATTAAAAAATCAATTTACACATACTCGTACATCCCTTATCTAAGAAATAAAAATAAAAAAAATATATATGAAGAACCTTTTGCCACTAATTACGTATTATAGAAAAAGGGCCCGAAGGTATTTATTGACTAAGATTTTTAATTCTATTATACCTGTAATAATATTAATAATTTTAAAAAGAAACTGAAAGACACACTACTGGAAGCGTTTGATCAGGTAGTGTTATAATGTATTAACATTGTTGTAAAATATTTGCATACCGCTGCGTGGTGCACGGTGATGGCACCAAAATAAATAAGAGTTTACTAGCGCAATACATGTATGGTATCGCCGAGTAGCTACCGTCATAGCTTGGCGATGTATTTGTTTTTGATATTATTGTAATATTTTTTGTGTGAGAAATAAATTAAAAAAAAAATTAAAAGTGCATTTACATATATTTACCCGCGGCATCTCCTGCCTGAAAAATTAACGTTGAATTGTTATCTCACGGTAATATTTATTTATGAAACCCGCAGCGTTACAATAAATACCAAATAGGAATACAGTGCACACCAATAACAAGGCCAATAATAGGCTCCATTGAACATCTTACAGTGCACATAATGTCACCGGCCTGCGCGACCCACATGGTTTGAAACAAAGAAAAGAGTCTAAGTCTGAGTGCTGAAGACACAACACTTGCTGCACCATATAAAAACTAGCCACATACCCAGCTCGACGCCAAATTGTTTCTGTATGCATTTATACACATATATAAACACACATATATACCCACATCATACTTAGTCTTTTAGCCTGTCCGAAAAATAGACTTAATAGGCCCCCAGAGCTACTACTGTCTCTTCTTACTCCTTCCGAGATAGTAGTATCCCATACCCTATAGTCCTTTTCCTAAATTCCATATTTCCTGCTCAATACACCTTTCCTACCTCATCCTCTTTCCTTTCTTCTCCCCTAAGCCGTGGGTGGTAACGCAATGAGGAACATTAACACTTTAGAACCTTATAAAATGGCGGCGACGTGGTTCGCCACCCGACACGTTTCTTTGCCTGCGGGGGCGAAATGTGTACTGCGGATAACCACTTTGCTACAATAAATGGTCGTAGCAGGTGGAAAGAAGTGGCCTCTGCCTACACTTATGGGATATCGGCGTGAGTGTATTATTTAGTTCCTGGTTAATGTGTGCCAAATTTCGTCTAAACATGTACAACGGTTTACGCTTGAAGAATCAACACTCACAAAGTTTGGCGTTCACAATAAAGCCATCATAGTATCAAATACAGAGGGTCAAACGTAAAACTCTCCTATTTGGTGTATACCTAGCGCGACAAACACAATTGTGACCTTAAACTGTTGACTTTAATTCGGCCGAAACGCCTCACAATGCTGCATTGTGTTCGGTTAATATATGCACGTCCGGCTACACAAAAAGAGAGAAACGTGGATTCCTCTCTAGCAGCCATTGTGGAAAGTACACGAAATGCGTACAACACGAGTGTAACACACAGTGGTGGTAATTCTACGGTACCAGAACTTAACTACATTTAGTCCATCCCTCTATCTTTTTCTAATGTCAAACGCCAAAACGAGATATCTACAATTTTGGTGCTGTCAATTTCGTTTAGACACGTCAAAATTAAAAAATTTAGTCACGACCTCGTTACATACGGTCTAAAGATATGCAAAAACGTAACATTTTTCTGAACCATTTAACAGAAATGTAGGTTGGTATAAATGTTTGCTATCTCATTTTGGAGTATGACATTAGAAAAAGATAGGGAGAGACTAAATTTAGTTAAGTTCTGTTATCGCAGAATTAGCACCAATATATTTCACGAAGTAGCACCCCGCATTATCCGCTCGGGAATGATAAACGAGTTTAACAAAACCGGTTGCAGTTAAAGACTAGATTAATGACCGTTAGTGGCAAAACGTAAACCCATTTCACGCGCGATTGTGTCAGAGATCTTTGGTTAGTTTAAACGTCTCTGATATTCATAAATTAAATTAAATGAAACATTCAACTATTTGACAGTAAGTGGGTGCTGCAACCCATGGATGCACTCCAACACACAAAAAAATAAATAATTACCAAACACATATTATATTATATGATATACACTGAAGACTTTCCACACACATTGATCCCAAATTGATCCCAAACTAGGATTCCCTGTATCTTGGGTACTAGACAACGATATACATACTTATATAGATAAATACGTCCTTAAGTCGGATACAACATTTGTGCTCATCACACAAAGTTTGTCCCTACCAGGATTCGAACTCGGGACTCATTGGCACAGAAAGCAGGGTCACTACCCACGGTGCCAATCAGTCGTCGTGTAACATATTGATAGATGGATAGAGAATTCTTCATTAGACGACAAATTCACGGAGTTAATTACACAAAATTCCAAACCAAATGAGCACTGGAGGTCTTATCGCAAGATGCGATCTCTTACGACAACTTTTAAATAGACAGAATTCTATGAACATTATAATGAATAGTATGTGGTGTCCAGCTATATATTATATATTAAAAAATATATAGCATGCTAAAGACATCTATAATCAAATGTAGCTCTCGCTCCCCATAAAACTGTCACAATGTACGAATTTGAAACAGGTTACCCAAAACTGTTTCTAGGTCATCGTCCCAACTGACGGGAATGCCTACTCAAGCTGTGTTTTCTGATTTGTGGTCACTACAGGAGAACCATTCCATTTCATCGGTCATTTTGCGTGCTTTGTAACCGCTCGTCAACACTTCAACGTCCAAAGAGCTCTACATATGTGATCCTAGTTCTTTTGCGGATATTTTCGTTTCGAATCTTGTCATTAAAGAAGCGAGCTTAGTTCCTCTTGAACTTATCGTTCCAGTATCAATCAGAGAGGACACACACGTAATTCTTGCCGCTTCAATAATGTAACGTAATGCACATAAAATTTGCACAACACGCGTATAGGTACATCGCACGTAATATAAGCCTCGAAACAAAGCGCACATGATGACTTTACATTCCCGCTGGGAACGGAAAGTCATTCCGCTTATCCTGTTCAGCAAACTTCATTTGGGAGGTTTTCGGTGGCTCGAAATACGTTTTAGGTTAGACTTTTAATTAAATTGGTAAATGACGAAACGTAATTTGTATCGATAAATTTATAAAGAATTTATTGAGATAGATTGATAGACAACTACAATTCTTGTGTAGCTGCTGTGAGGACTTAGGTATGTCTATCAGCGAAACAGCCGCCACTACTCCTGATCGTTATCATCATATTAAGCCCACAGACGTTCACTGCTGAACATACGCTAATGAGCGCCACACCAGGTGGCCATGAGCCACTTGCATCTATCGGTTACTGGTGATCTTAATAAGGTCATCAGTCCATCTAAAATTACTATCCGGTTCGAGATTGCCACCCCATCACTGTAAGCCCTAACATCTATCAATTCTGAGAGCTAAATGCCTGAGCACTTGTCACTTTGGCATGGCATTCCCTCTCTGATTCGCTTTTGGATTTGCTCATTGCGTATTCCGTTTCATGGGGAATTTCCGAGTATGGCTCTGCCCAACGGCCGCTGGGTGCTCTGCTCCTAGAAATTACTTATACGTTTAATAACGTACCTTTCACGTTTTATTTTCTTACCATATTTTGTTTAGTCTTGTAAAAATTGCAAGGAACTTATTCAAATAAAAAATCATAAGTTAAATAACACTACGAAATTAAATAAAACAAATACATTGCTTATATACACTTTGGCTGAATCTGTTCTGGTCAAAGGAAGAAAACGAATATTACGATAAACATGTTTAAGATCGCATGTCTTGGGAATCGTTTTTGACTAATTGCATTATAAATCTTTAGAGAGAATACTATACACTGAAAGCTACTAACACAATTTCATTTCGATAGAAATTTTTAATACATTAAAGTTACAAATATTTCTTTACTGCGTCGTATTCGAGTACCTTTCATTATTAAACTAATTTTTGTTTCATCCACTGACAATTCTATTCATGTATGATACTTACCAACCATCTCATAACTCGTTTGCATCTTGCATAATTAACCGAAAAAAAAACATCAGTTCACCGCAGCTAAAAATCCACCAACTGAAACTCAAGCGTGGACAAAACAAATTTAAATCCAGAACGAAAGTTAAATAAACACTAATTAAAAGAGGCGTCGCGGCCTCGGGGCTGGCCGGCCGACGCGCGTTCCCCAAGGAATTAGGAATCGGGGAAAGATATACTGAACTATATTCGGTAGATGGAGTTAATTTAAAAATGAAATTTTTATGCCTCGTCTTTTTTTTCTAAATGGACAAAACTAAATTGTATTTTGAAGTTTTAACGCAACTCGAGTGAAGCATCACTTGAATTTTTATTTTAACGTTTTGTGTATATTACTTTATTATGATGTTTAATATATAAATTTACAATGCGATTCAAATAAGAATAGGAACGTCAATGACCTCTATCTGTCAAATGTCACTTGAAAAGTACTTTTTGCAAAGAATACTTTCAATAATAAGTCTTACATTAAATTTAAATAAATACGTTAATAATAGTAAAATAGCCAAATATAAAATTTAATTATTTAATGTCATTATTAGTTTGAATTGAAAGCTATGACGTCACAATATGGCGCAAAGTCAATCCTATTCTCATTTGAATCGCATTGTAGTGTTGTTTTGTGTATTGTTGTTCGTCAATAATCGTGAACAATATTAAAACACTGGAATAAAACCGTGACTAACATAGCAAACTGACCCTACTTTTTCTTATTTTTTTTTTTTTGTTAATGTGGTAATATTTGGATTAACCTCAAAACTCCCAGAAAACAATAAAATGTGATAGATCATTATTTTATTGTTAAATAGACGAAAATATCTACATTAAAGAGCTGGCAGGCTATGCCTTTGTCCCTTCGCCTGTCCATATGTCCATACAGTAGTAGTCTGTTTCATTCATATGGATGAAACTACTACTAAATTACTAAAGTGCGTTTTACACAAAGTCCGCACAAACTCGAGTGAGAGGTATAACAATGTTTGTACATTAACTTCGTTGCTTTACTGTATTTGTTCGTTGTTTCACGTACAATGTCACCGACCGCATAATTGTTTTGTTCATCAACTAATCATGCGCGGCTTGTATCGTATTATCCCTTTTTGTATTAATATTTCAAAATTTATCTACTATTTTTCTTCGCTAGTTTCACACATTTTTAATTAAAAGAATAACAGTTGATTTTTTTTTAATTTCTGTATAGGGATAACGATTTTAATAATAAATCAAACTTTTAAAGCTTCGAAATTAATACTAAGCGTCATTTAAATGTAATTATATGGATTTTCATTGTTGGCGATCAATTTTATAATCAATTTAACAGCATTGCCATAACGTCAACGCTTGGCAAGCGGTATGGAGATAGCAGAGCCGGTTGTGTAGTTCCGGTGTTGCTGCTGCCCGTCACCAGCCAGGAAGTAATTAATATATTAAAAATAAATTATATCGAAATAATACTAAGAAAAATTATAAAAATAAACTATTCAAATAGTACAGCCTCTATCTGCTACTGAGTCTCTATCTGCTATCACAAGAGATAACAGAATCGATATTCAAATACGCGAAGAAGCAATTAATTCAACTTTCACATCAACCACGACGTGCTCTTAGCAGTTCTCTCCTATTGTAACCTGTTTATTTAGTGCCGTTAATAAAGTATTCCATCAATAACATCTGCACGCCTATTTACTTAGAAACCACATTGAGTTATTGCCTCGTCTGAGTGTCATCTGCGCTCTCGACACGCCAATAAGATCAGCGAGCGACTCAATAAACGCGTGTCTGGAACACCAACAGTTCCGCTATTCAAATAACTGAAACCTGTTTCGAAGATTGTGTCACTGGAAGATTAGATTTTTAATTTAGATTTTTAAATTAGACTTGGTTATGCTGTGATGGAGGGTTGAGCAATGTCTCCTCGCGCACGCACGCACGCACGCCGCACAATTATTAGTGGATGCAATCCTCAGATAACCGTCATATTGGGTCCTCGGCGCAACGGTATGGTCAGCCATTTTGTAAGTGTTAAAAAAAGGAGTTGAGCAATGAAGATATATCACCACAAAGCTGCTTGATATTGATGTTCAGGGATCACCACGAGGAAGATGTTGACCACGAATAATAATCACTATTGTCAGGGTATCGTAGGAGTTGCCAATTGGCATGCTGTATCGAAAAAATAACAAACATAGGATCGGTTTGACAATGCAGCGTAAATGCTAAAGAATGCTGTATAAAAATTGAATGCTGTATAAAACTTACTGTGATGTAATTTTAATTTATTTGAATAAATAATAATAATAAGAGTTGAACTGAATTTCGAGTTTAATAATTAATTTGCAAATATTTTGCAATTCATA
>WUAW01037391.1:0-12532 GCA_017165845.1 Thaumetopoea pityocampa | reverse complement strand
TATATATATATATATATATGTATATATATATTGTGATCACAGTTTTTGATGTGTAAGATCAATGTATGAGAAACACACATTAAACTAGTTTCAAATTAGGACCCGCTATATCTTAGGTACATTGGTGGTGTAGTAATGCAAGACACGTCTTGTGATCGAAAGGTCGTAGGTTCGATCCCGGTCACTTACCACCGAGTTATTTCTGATTTATGTACGGACTACAGAGTAGACATCAGTGTACTAAACGGAGACAGAAAACTTAGTTGAAGTTAGATTGAAGTTAGAAACTTGTATGCCTACATGGCTGTGTGAAGTCTACCAATCTGCATTGGGCTAGCGTGGTAGACTACGGCCTAATCCTCTTAATGATCACGGGTGATCCGTGCACCTGTAGTGTTTTAGGTACTAGACAACGCTATCCTAACTTATATACATATATTAGATAAATGCTAATACATATATGTAGTTAATCATCCATAACTCGAGTACAAATATAGAACCAGATAAGTTTTGGAAGTGGTCTATGAGAAAAAAAGTCTAGGAACCTCTGGTTTAAACTACAATATTTCATAAAAATTTATATTTGCATGACGCTATAGGCTAGGTGGAATTTAATACATAAGGAATATTTAGAACTAACACAAACATCTTTGCATTGTGTAGTATGACTAATGTGGTATCTATATATATTTTTTCGAAGTGAGGGCTGCTGTTGGCCCTAAGGCCTTTACAACGTCACTGGACAGGATGGCGAGTGCGAAGTGCACTCCAGCCGAGCCTTAACGGCTGAGAAGTGGGGCGACTAGCACGAGGGCACCTCGAGAAAATCTCAAGCCTCCGTGAAGGGGTTCATCGGGGCTGCCTCGGCGAGACGGCAGAATGCGGTGAGGGAAGGGGGTTCCTTCGGTCACGTCGCCGCTTCGGTGAGGGCGGTGTCTGGAGGGACAAAAATCAATCGCTGTTGCGTTAGTCTAGCAAAAACTCCAAATTGGCTCGACCCATTTGAATTATTTTTTTCATGTTTTGTTCGCCTCAACAAAGAGGTAGTTTATGAGAAAGTAAAATTAGGCAAACCCAAAGGAACAGCCGAAATATCGAAGAAATTTTTTTAGGTGGTACAAAGTACACTGGGCCAGTATAGTATGTAGTATGGGACCTGAAATAGGTTGTGTAGTATAATAAATATACCAAGCTGATATGGAGCCTTTTTGGACAGGCACGTAATAAAACAATTAAGATATTGTGATCGCAAACCAATCCATTTTCTATATATTTTTTATTTTGTATATTTTAGCAGTACATTTAAGTATACGGGTAAGCAACCCTCCCCCCCCCCCCCCGAGCTACTATCGCCTCTTTTCACTGCTTCCGAGATCCCATAGTCCTTTTCTCAAATTCCATATTCCTTGCTCAGTATACCTTTCCTACCTCACCCTCTTTCTTTCCTTTTCGTGAAACCGTCTCGACACGTTTCGTTTCCCGCATGGGCGAAATGTGGGCCACGGGTAACTAATTTGCTATATTAAACGATCGCAGCAAGTGGAAACAAGTGGTCTCTGCCTATCACAACTTTTTGATGGCATAATGGTCAGTATGCCCGCAGATTACGCTGGAGACCTGAGTTCGATTCCCTGCCGGAGAACCAGGGAAAAGGCCTGACTGTATATATGTATGTATTTGGTTTGCAAAAAAAAAATCTTTTGTTAACTCTGTTTGCTGTACTTATCCTGAATAAATAGGTTTTCTTTATTTCTGTAGTAAGGCTAGTTATGTTGAGTATTTATATATGTGTCTCACGCCTCAGCCTTGTCTCCTGTATCGTAACAGAACACTGAGCGATAACGTTCGGTCGAACATTCTTATACGAGTATAACAGCTAGATAATTCCAGAAAATGAATGCACCGATCAGCGAGATGACGTTTTGTATAATGCGTTATCGCTGTTACAAGCTAAAATTTAAATACAATTACAAAATTACTGAAATCAATATGGAATAGAATTGACAGAAGAGTAAGAAAAATATTTATTTTTGTCTCACAAATAGGTATACAAATAAAAAACTACACAAGAAAAAGATCAAGATGCATGTATTATGACAGGGCCATAGAGAAGTTATAACATGCAACCGATAGATACAACATATCAACGGTTGAAAGGTGATATATGTATATGTAAAATTAAAGTAGTAAGATATAATATATAAGCGACAAAAACCAAATTGTTTAGGAGAGCAGTTTAAAGTTTGAAACTGCAAAAAAAAAATGGACATAATTTTCTTTTATTCATTGTCATATCGTGAAAATGGTAACAGCTCTAGAATCAAGAAAAATAAAAAACGTTATTTATTTATTTCATTCGACGTTTTATGTGGTTTTGTGCCGATCTTGATTGGATCAATCAATTGATTGCGTTTTTTACTTGGGCATAACTGACAAAAGTCATTGTAGAGCCATGGGAGTAAGAGCATTCGAAAAAGCGGAAATTTTAAGTATGATGGCATACATTTACAACCAAAATTTTGCTTATATTATATATATTACCTTTCAGCCGTCGATATATAAACATAAATATCGAAATATATACTCGTACATATACATACATGTTCACATTTAAAGACGCATGCATACATATACTTACACATACATAAATAGAATTATATTATATTACTAACTTTTGCCTGCGGTTCCGCCCGTGTGAATGTCAGTTTTCCGCTACATGGGAAATCCCGAAACAATAATAGATTTATGCAAAAGCTTAAGAACCACTTTTAGTTGAGCTCTCGTACCTTGACGGTCGCTACTAAAATAGGGATCAAGGTGTCCCTTCAATTCTTCTAGACCGATTTTGATAAAATATGCCGCAGTATTTAAGTCTGAATAGTACCTTTAAGACTTTAATAGATTGACTAAAATCCACCAGCTGGTTTTTGCGTGAAGCTCGAACAAACAAACAAACATAGACGGATTCGGTTTCAGAAGCCCTTAATTAGTCGATCTGAGTAGTTTGCTTTTAAATATCTTTGATTTTTGAAAATTTGACATTTAACAATTTTATAACAATATATATAGATAATATATTGGCTGCTATTTGCGTGCGACCGACGATTCAATAGTCAACTGAAACTAGTTTTATTACTAGTCAGCGCAGTAGGTAATGATAGTTAATTACTGGTGAGTATGTCAGCATCGATTAACTGGCTCGTATAACGCAGTTGTTTTCTATCTGCGTTATTGTAAATAATAATAAAAATAATTGGCGTCGCAGTTCGCCACTGACACGACTCGTTTCCCGCGGGGGCGAAAAGTAGGCTACTGATAGCCTCTTTCCTCGTAACAAGTGGAAAGAAGTGGTCTTTGCCTACGACAATTGTTGGTAGTATAGTGGTCTGTATCACCACCTGTCACGCGGCAGACCAGGATTCGATTTCCAGCTGGAGAGCCAGGGATAACGTCGTGATTGTATGTATGCATTTATTCTATACTATTATATAAGCAATAAAAGAACTATTCAGATCGACTAATTACGGGCTTTTCAAACCAAATCCGCCGATGTTTGTTCGTTTATTGGAGCTTCACACAAAAACTACCATATAGTTTTGGTCACGCTATTGTAGTCTTAAAAGTACTATTCATATTTATATCCTGCAGTATGTTTCATCAAAATTGGTCAAGTAGAACTAATGATGCGGCTTGATTTCTGTTTCAGTAGCCGCCATTGTGGCGCGACAGCTCAACTGAAAATGGTTATTGTATTATTTTTTGCAAATCTATATTTTGGGATTTTCCATCTAGTGCAAAACCTGATGTACATGCGGGAGGAGCCGCGTGCGAGACTAAGTAATAAGATGAGGGTTATATTACTTGCTGGCTGACACCATCTTCATGGTCTTCGTAATTTTTTGTATGTTCTTAATAGATTTCAATCGGATCGACACTTGTTTTAACTGCACCATTGTGAAACTTCAGATACAAATGAACCACAAATTTTGAGAGTACTAATTATTTTGGTACACATGTATCATGTAAACAAATTCACATCCGCAAATTGAAATAATTATTTGTACAATTATCAGTTAAACGTCAAACTAACTTAACCAATACTGTCATGTCATACATCAATTGAAATTTATTTAAACCTCATTGAAGTAAATTTATTCAAAGTAGATCCAAATTTAATGAATTTATTACAAAAAAATAAATAAATGAAAACTACTAAGATCGACTAATTAAGGGCTTCTGAAACCAAATCCGTCAATGTGTGTTTCTTTGTTTGTTCGAGCTTCACGCAAAAACCAGCGGGTAGATTTTGGTAAAACTATTAAAAGTACTATTTCGACTTAAATACTACGGCATGTTGCATCAAAATTGGTCCAGTAGAATTGAAGATACAGCTTGATGCCTGTTTTATTAGCTGGGGTTAAGGTACGAGAGCTCAAGTAAAAGTGGTTCTATAGTTTTTATATAAATCTATGATTGTTTTGAGATTTCCCATGTAGTGGAAAACCGAGATCCACGCGGGCGGATACATAAAAAGCCTTAAACCACTTTTACTTGAGCTCTCGTACCTTAACGGCGGCTACTTTTTTTAATATCTTTGATTTATCAAATTTGGCATTCAACAAATAACAGCATAGAAATATTCTCTGTAAGCAATTTCTTTTATTCTGCTGTATAAGTGCTAACTATGGGCCTTATGAGGAAGCTCAAAATCGCTCAGCGTACTATGGAGAGAGCTATGCTGGGTGTTTCCCTGCGTGATCGAATCAGAAATGAAGAGATCCGTAGACGAACAAGAGTAACTGACATAGCGCAGCGTATTAGTACGCTGAAATGGCAATGGGCAGGGCACATAGCACGAACAACCGATGGCCGTTGGGGCCACAAGGTGTTGGAGTGGCGGTCACGAGCTGGAAAGCGAAGCGTGGGCAGGCCTTACACAAGGTGGACTGACGACCTGGTTAGGGTTGCGGGAGGCCGCTGGATGAGGGCGGCGCAAGACCGATCTTTCTGGAAATCCTTGGGGGAGGCGTATGTTCAGCAGTGGACGTCTTTGGGCTGAGATGATGATGATGATAAGTCCTAATTTATTCAAGATGAAGAATTTCAAATAAAATGCTTTCCCGATATGTAAAGCGGAACCTGTGGTTGAATGAATCCACGATTGAGAATATTTCACAATCAATTCACAATTTTTATAACTTAATAATAATTATAATTATGCATACCAATTTGGCTGAATATAGCTAAATAATCATCATCATTATCCCCAATCCATATCGTTCCCACTAGAGGGGCACGGACCTGATCAGGGGGGGGGGATTAGGCCGTAGTCCAGCGTGCTAGCCTAGTGCGGATTGGTAGACTCCACATAACCATGTGAGCATGTAGGTTTCCTCACGAAGTTTCCCTTCTCCGTTAAGTACATTGGTGTCTACAATGTAGACCGTACATGAATTACAAATAATAACTCAGCGGTACGGGACCGGGATTGAACCCACGACCCTTCGATCGTAAGTCGTGTCTAAAACCACTACACCACCAATGCACTGCCACCACCAGCACCAAAAGCTAACTAATATTAAGTACTAATATTTGGTTGTATTCTAACATCTGTAATTATCGTTATAATTATATCTGTAATATTCGTAATAAATATAAAACCCCCTCTTTATTCCTTCTGCAGTCTGCAGTTAAGTCTAAACAGAGAAACTATTTTATTATGCTTATTAATAGAAGTTTATGTTCCCTATTCACGTCGTCCTATAACAGGTACTATCAATAAAATTGAAGCGCGATCAATTCTGAAACCTTTTCGATTGTAAGCAGTAATTAGAGACGTATTTTATTTATTTATTCTTTATGCATAGAAACAGGTAAATATATTTGTAAATAAAGAAGAAAGGTGTACAAATGCGAGCTTAAGTCAAAAATTCTTTCAGCAATCCTTAGAGTGTAAAAATATTTGAGATTAGAGAGAGGATAGGATCTAGTGTACTAGGTATAGAAGCATACACATACATACATATATACCAATACTGAAACACACTGAAATACATACGTATATCGTTTTGAGAGAAAACTCTTTCTCTCAAAACACTCAGCGAAGCGCTATCCGAATAGAATGAGGAGACGAGTTCAATAGGCGTAAGACTCACTGCGTTTGTGAAGACTATCAACCGTGATCATTGAAAACAGAAAAAATATTAATTTCTTCAACTTCTTTCTAACTTTTCACTTCATTTATTAAGAAAGTTTGAAATTTTTAAGTTTACAATTATTCACGCAATCAGTTTTTTTTTTGTTCAAATTAATGCGATGTGTTAATTATTGACGCACAATATCTTAACTTGCCCGTCACCGGTTAAACCCAGAAATATGAGTTAAATCCGTTCTTTATTGCATTAGACCTGGTACCGGCAAGTGCCGCGCGACTTACAATGTTAAAAGACCTCGTAATAGGTTGTTACGTTCAAGGTAACTTTCGAAGTAAGTCGGCCATATTTGTACGCCAATAATTTCATTATTAATTCCCACAACCAAGGTGACTGTTATTGTGTTGTTTTTAATTGTAAATAAATTGAAACGAAAATTTACAATGTATAAAATGAAAAAACGGATTGTAAATATAAATCACTTTTACTATTATAAAATTGTTAATTCTGAAACCAAATCCGTGATTGTTTGTTTGTTTGTTCGATCTTTATACAAAAACCAACAGGTAGATTTTCGTCAAATTGTTACATACCTACAGTCTTAAAGGTTACGTGTTAAATATTGCGGCATATTTCATCAAAATCTATCTAATCGAGTTGATTGTTACAACTTTATCCCTATTTTAGTAGCCGTCGTTAAGGTACGAGAGTAAGTGGTTAGAAGGTTTTAACGTGAAAGTTTAAAGCCTTTAAATAATCTACCAAACTTAAACAACTCTTAACCCTTAATCTTTTAACAAGATTTTTTTTTTAATATAAATGTATGATTGTTTCGGGATTTCCTATGTGGCGGAAAACCGACAACCAAGCAGGCGAAGCCGCGGGCAAAAGCTTGCGTAGACAGATAGTACAAGTTACAAGTTGAAAATTCAATTCGTATCGTTATCACCCGTGAAAGCTCACCGTTGGACATGGGGCTCCTCCTTAAGAACAAAGGATTTGCCATAATCTCCAAGCTTGGCAAGCTTCTTGGAGATCGCAGTTTATTTTGCTTGAATAACAAGGCAACGCTGATACTCATTATCCCGGGTCATCCCTTAGCCGATTCTCATAGTATCCACGGGAGGAAAAATATTGAAAAATTCGCAACATACGGTTACATTATTAAATAAATACTTGTTTCAGTTAAGTAAACTTTTGTTGATAATGAATCTACAAAAGTGCGAATTATGCTTTAGAATTATGTAATATGACCTAATTCGATATAACATAACAAGCAACGATTCAATGCGCTGGGTAATTTATAAAAAAAAATATTATATTAGTATATGCGCAAAAATAAGTAGGCAATCAACACACAAAAATAGTCACAGCGAATTGTATGGGTACGCGGGAAATAATATGATTAAATTACAAGCACTTCTCACCAGTTTATATCGATCATAATATTACCATAATTCGCTGTGAATTAAAATTCACTTATGTGATTAAAAATAACCTTTAAAATATTAATAATATTAATCTTAATATTAATATTAGTCTTAATTATATTAATCTTTTTAAAATGTGGGTAGGTTTTATAGAACACTTAAACTTTAACTTAAACATAATATGAAAGAGCAGACTTAATGTCAACAGCATTCTCTACCGGTGTAGCTTTAACATAATAATATTATACAAAAAGAACTGAAAACGAAATACACACATACCTAGAATGTAATAATACAAATAAAAATAATAATACATACATAAAGTACACTTGATTTATACATAAGTATGTTTAACAAATAGATATTACAAAGAACTGCCAAATCACTTAAAAATAGAGCACGAACTTTTATCTTGAACGTGTCATGACTTTCGGGTAGCGGTCATCTTGATTTAGTTTCAGAATGAATTCCAGAAAAGGACGGATGAAATAGAGAAAGAAAAGTTAATTAGACGAACTATGAGAGCGACACGGAAGGAGCAAATTATACAAAGAATTTGTTTTTGTCGTTATTGGAATTGGAAAGGGCTTTGGGGGACAAAACGTAAGCGTAGTGTATATAGTCTAATGTATTGAAATCTATATCGACCTCCAGGGGTAAACGATGACCTGCAAGGGGTCCACGTCAACTGTCAAAAACAGATTTGAAGTTAATAAATTTACAACAATGTTATATTAACTACGCTGTGGGGGTCTATCCAAAAGTGAAAAAAATTACAAGTGGTCTACAAGACAAAAAAAGTTTGAGGACCCCTGGTCTAATGTAAAATCAGCTAACACTTGATAAATCAAGTGTCAGCTTTAGTAAACTAAAGCGTTCACCCCAATTACAGAAATAACCCTGAACGAAGATTTTAGTAATATTTGTTTTATTTTGCCCAAAGTTGTTTTTGTAGCCACTTGGATTTTGTTTTGTAAGAAAATATAAAATTTATTGCCGGATAATATGCGGCAGGGCTGTGTCTTCGAACTCAGTCCGAGCTACACCTGAAGGTTATTTAAATGTAACGGAAGCTACTTTCAAAAAAACTTCGGTTCGTATCACTAGGATGAACATTTGTGAAAATAATAACTAAATTATCAATCAATAAATGCAGGCGGCTCATAGTCACTCGGTGTGGCGATCATTAGTGGAGGCCTATGTCCAGCAGTGAGCGTCTGTGGGCTGATATTATAGCGATGGCTGTTGAAAAAACACACATAGATACATACATACACTCACGCCGATCTCCCATAAGGTTAGGCAGAGACCATAGTATATACTGCATACATACATACAGTCACGCCTCTTTTTCATTGGGGTAGGCAGAGACCATTTCTTTCCAGCTGCTACGATCGTTCAATGAAAAAACATTTTCAGAAAACTCAGTACATCAAAAATTAATAAGCAAATTAGGTTGATAACACAATTAAATACCCTCAAAAATAAATTATCTTCTATTACCACTTCTATTACCACTTTCTGTCACCCCATTTACGTTTAGGTGGAGGTATGGTGGTATTTGCATAACAGTTTAGACCGCAATTATTAGTATAATAACACCTTTTCGGAGAAATTATTTAGTTTCTGATGATGAGTAATTATTGTGATACAAATAAAGTATGGAACCCTTAACTGTGGTAATGACGAACTGTATGTTTGTATCATTAATATAATGCAGTCCGTATACAGCTGAACGGTTTCTACGGAAAGCGGGAATTTCCTTTTCCGGCATCGGTGATTGGTGGTTTCCTCGTGCTTGCCTGCGTTCGCAGCCAGTCAGTGGTGCACCAGATGCGAGACTCTCGCCTCGTGTTTACCGTTCTCATTCTTCTGCGAAAAGTATACATTCACTAAGAAAAATATTTTTAGTGTCGATCGTGAAGCAGGTAATTTTATGATTTTATTTTATTATTTAAACATAAGTGAATACACATTACGGTGAGTTGTGTATTTTTATATAAAGTCTTTATTTTTTTTTTTAGTCAAGATAAATTAAATTATATTTTCAGTTAATTTTTTAATATTTATTTTTATTTATAGATTGATATAAAATAATTGAAAGTACATTGATAACATTCCACCGTAATCAAGATCCATCTCAAATTAATGATGGAGTTGGATTTGTATATTTTATTATCTTATTACCTCATTTGCGCTCAAGTGCGTGTCTTGCATGGCAGTAGGGTTACGTAGTCTAGCGTAGACAATTTAAATATATAATATTATTTATATTATGATTTTTTTTACCGTATCAATATAATATAATAAGTTGGTCAATTATATCTGTAAAACTGTTTAATTTTAATAAGTCGTGGTATTTATGGAATTATTTTTTAAAAAAAGAGAAATGAACCTATGTTAAAGACAAATATTTTTAAGAACGAGGCATATTTTTTTAATTAAAAATATTTAAGAAACCACCCGCAATGGGAGAAGTAAACATTTTTGTTTGAAAACTCTTCCCCATGTCTGTATGTATTAAATTTCAGTGTATTTTACATATTTTTTTTTAATAATTTTTGAATAAGAATTATGGGACAAAATACGAGGGACGAACTTAGAGATAAGCAATGAAGATGAAGATAGACATGACGAAACTATGGGTCTTTTTCTAATTTAATTACTGATCCCTATAAAAATTATACAAAGAAACAAACGTCTGAAAACACTTAAGTAGGCAATGCTGCTATAAAAGAAATTAATTATTGCAGTAGACCTCAAGCCTCTTGTTCAATGCCGAGTATCGCGATGTCTCCAACTTTGTTAGAGCAACGTTAACTTTATGGTTAAATAGGTTAGATTTTATCGCTTCGTGTCTAGAAGAGGTCCTTTTGATCATAACACATTCATTAAAATCTTGATCATCTTCTCTTCTTCTGATTCTTGTGGTCGTATTTGTGATCAAATTATTTTTGTTTTATTTATTGTTTGTATCGACTGGTAAGACAGGTCTGACCCAATGCCGAGTAAGTCCGAGTGGCGACGCTAAATAACGCTTAGAAAAAAAAAACGCGACATTTCAAACTGTTGCGTTCCTCTGGTTTTTATCTCTAGACAACTAGTATAGAACGCCGTAGTTTCAGTTCAGTAGATGCGGCAAGCGCGATTAATTGTAATCGTAATTTTGGAAAATATATTTATTAAAATATATTTTCCAAAATTATGATTTTATTTTAAAGAAATCAAGAAAAGTGTCAATTCCTTATTTAGATCACTCTTTTTTTTTAATACATTGTGAGTAATTTTGCTGCTTAATCGAAGAAAAATGAAATATATATCTCAGTAATTAACGTGATAGAATTTTAACATATTTTTATTATAGTTTACTACCTAATAATACTTACTGAAATAGTCACTCATTCTTCTTAGGGGCAAGTCAATGCAAGCCTTCGTTATACTTATAATCTTTGCAAAATTATATAACATACATACAATCAAATCTTTTCCCCTGGCTCTTCGGTGGGGAATTGAACCCTAGTCTCCCGCGTGACAGGCAGGGATACTGATCATTGCACTTTGCAGAGACCACTTCTTTCCACTTGCTACGATCGTTTAATGTAGCAAAGTGGCTATCCGTATCCCACTTTTTGCACGCACGGGAAACGAGACGTGACGGGTGTTGAACCACGACGCGACTATTTTTATAGGTTCAAAAGTGTTGAAGTTCCTCATTGCGTTCCCACGGAAAGAGGATGAGATAGGAACGGTGTCTTGAGCAAGGAGTATGGGATTTAGGAAAAGGAAAATAAGATATAGGATAGTACTATTTCGGAAGGAAAGAAGAGACAGTAGTAGCTCGGGGGACCGGGGTCGCTTATCTGTATACTTAAGTCTATTTACCGCACTGGCTAAAGACTAAGTACTCTCTGACCTAACATAACGTAACGACATATAATATTGTATAATGACTGAGTACGTATTTATAATTAGTGGATATTTTAGCTTTAATCACGGCACAATGCCATATCCACAATGGCGCACTGTGATCGATGTGACATATACAGTGACGTCACTGCTCCCATATAAGCTGCGCGTGCGCCGCCGGCGTTTGTTTACGCAGTCTCGAGTTCGCGTCGCCTTGTGTTCGGTCGGTTTTCTCGTTTTCTTAGCAAAATGATGGGTCCACGAAACGCAGAGACGGAGATGTCTTCATCGCCACCAGATAAGGTCAGTGGAGCTTTGAACGGTGACATAAATTACTCCGGTATTATGATTAATTATTATTAATAATTGTTCGTGTAATTATTATTAGTAATTCTTTTTATTACGTCGTGAATATTCATTATAAACATGGATTAGAGTTACACTCGACTTCTGAACGACCGGTAAAAAAATAATTAACATTTGTATAAATAGTTGGCATTTTTGAAATGATATATGGAGAAATAATTACTGAGCCGGAAACTGGATTGATCTGATAAAGTTGTCAAATCAATTGAGCTGTTTTTTTTAAAAACTCGATTCAACTCTAATCCTTCATTTATTATGAGTGTTTGGGAATATTTAAACGAAAAGCCGTATGCGAATTTATCATTGTTAAAAGCAAATATTTTTTAAGTCTAAGCAAATATATTTTGTGTTTATATGTATATAGGAGGTAAATAAATGATGCAATTACTAAATGTGGTGTACCAGGATAATGTGCAGTAGTGTTGCAGTAGTGTGTAGTCAAAATCTACTGCCATCTGTAATACACCTGCCAAGCGTGGAAATAATGGCAAATTCCTCCTTTTTAAGGAGGAAGCCCTTGTCCAGCAGTGTACTACCACGGGCTGATGATGACGATGATGAAGTGATTAGAATTTATTATAGTTAAGAACTTAAGGGTCCAGCGACAGTGTAATCAAGTGTCCTTCAGGATTCATATAACTATATTTCAGGATCGAACAGTTATTATATATATATATA
>WUAW01037388.1:2131-12513 GCA_017165845.1 Thaumetopoea pityocampa | reverse complement strand
AAACGGCAGGTACCGCTAATGTCGCTAATTCATTGACTGTGGTCTCTATCCTTAAATGTACTCTGTGGTCGCAGACCAATGGTAGTTACCATTGGTCTGCGACTTGGAGGGGTTCCTCCACAATGAATTCCGAAGTCCCTATAAAATGTCAATAAAAGTCATCGTAGAAATCTTTAGTTTTATTCAGTAATTAACGTTAAGTCTGACACTCCATATAAGTCATAAAAGCGCTAATTTTACGAATATATAGGATTTTACAATAGTATCAAAACAAAAAAAAATAACAATCGCGTTAAATAAATACGCTATGTACATTTTCGATTTAGTCATGGTTTTATTTTAATGTTTCATTATTGTTCACGATTATTGACAGTTTATATAATAATTCATATATAATTCATACACCACATGTATACACTAAACATCATATAATTTATTAAAAACACTAGCTTTTGCCCGCGGCTCTGCCCGCTAATGTCGGTTTTCCACTAGCTGGGAAATTCCAACACAAGCACAGATTTATATAAAAAGCCTATTAACAACTTTTACTTGACCTCTCGTACCTTACTAGCAGCTACTAATACGGATGAAGCTGTATTTTCAATTCTACAAAGCGATTTTGATGAAACATACCGCATTATTTAAGTCGAAATTGTAACTTTAAGACTGTTATAGTGTAACCAAAATCTGCCTGCTGGTTTTTGCGTGAAGCTCGAACAAACAAGCATTGACGGATTTGGTTTCAGAAGCCCTTAATTAGTCGATCTGAGCAGTTTGTTATTTAGTTTAATATCTTTGATTTTTAAAATTTGACATTTAACCATTTTATAATAGTATAGCTAGACTACAACAATACTCCAGGTCCCAACGTTAGGTTCATCTCTCGAGTTCCCGCAAAAACTAATGCTGTTATAGTGTTTAAAATTTTACTGCTATAGCAACTCTGAAATTAGCTGTCAACGTCATAATTATTTGACTGTGGTGTAGGTACCAACTGATGTAAGTATAACTACGTAAATTTGAACTTTACGCCTTAGAAAATAAAGTTTATCATTTATTTAATTACAGAGCAAACAAATTTTGTTTTGTATAGACTTCGAAGATTATGTTTATTATTATTCATTGTTTCCATCTATCTAATTCAATAGTTCTAAGTTATTGTAAATTTAGTTTTGTAAGTTCATAGTGTGACTGCAGTGATCATGGAAGCACTTACACAAAATGAGAAGATTATTTGGTCTTGCTGGGAACAAAAGTCTCCTAGAGATGTGGTTCGCGAGGCAGCTGCGAAAGGAACCCATATAAATCTGGCAATCAATTTTCTAATGGACAAAAACGGGTGGAATAAATCAACAGCGGTTGAGTGGTTCTTTGCTGAGGTGAATAACCTGTCCTATTAATAAAAATGTTGAGAATTCTAATAATTGTGTAAAGCAAGGTTAACATATAATTTTTACGTGAAGTCCTCTCATAGTGTTTTAGTACCTGTGATTTCACTGTATATTATATAGCTCTATGTTCACTGTATTTGTATGCATCTGGCAAAACATAGTGGATCATATATCTAAATTATCTTCTTTTTCATGTTTCATGTTTAACAAATGAATGAATGATTGATTGATTATATTGATAATATTTATGTAGGCTAAAAATAATATTTAACACATTTGTAGGTTAAAGCCTGGACTGTGCAACTTCTGCTACGGAAACAAATATTTAAAGTACTTCATATACTGAATAAAGTAAAATTAAATCCAGAAGAACATTTAATGACTTTAGCTCAGACTTCTCCAGATATTGAGTATAGGGACTTTATAGTTCTGCATTTAGAGAAGCTATCAAAAGACATATCAATTGAAAATCAAGAGAAATTGTTGAATTTCAAAAGACACTGGAATCTTTTGCGATATTTGGAAAAATCCTTTGAATGTGATGGTACATTCAAACAGAATAAGGTTTTTGGGAGTGGCAATGACAGAGTTTTTGTAAATGAAAGCGAAATTAAAGCTCTTACTATTGAGAAGATCGAAACTTACCCACAACAGTGGAAAAGCAAGATTGCGACTGTTTTATTTTTTAATTCATTTGGTAAGAGATTTGTTATCATATAACTTATCTTTTTCTAATTCAGTACTAATGCAAGTTTTTCTGCCAGTGCTGTGGCAAATTAGTGATACAGTAAATAAATATTATTGTGACACCACACAGCAATTAAAACAATATATAATTATATGATAAATATATTTCGGACAAAGTTTCTTACAACTTACTACTCTTAAGTGTAACTAAGACACTCATTGGTGTCATTGTTAATAAATTCATGTAACTCCATTAAAATAATGATATTTGTAGGTATCAAGTTAAATCCTTCTTAAGCAAAACTTTTTTTTCTGTTTTTGTTTTATGATTTGGTATCTAAATTTATCTCAGTGATTATAAAGAATTCACAAAATTTATGTGCAATAATTGACTAACACCTTCAATGCCTACATAGTATATTTTGTGTTTTTTTCTAACTTTTCGCAACCAATCTACTAGATAGATTCTTTTGAAATGATAAAATTTAAATACAGATTTTGTTAAATCTGTTAACTTTGCTACTTTTTTAAAGTCCAAAAAGTTTTTAAGATTGTCTTAAAAACTTTTTGAATATATATATGCAAATGTCATATGCAAATTTCCATAGTTTGTCGAGTTTTGGGAATATGGTAGAAATGTAGCTGCAGGGGGTCCACCAGAACCAGCTAAATTTTGAGTCTTCTATGAGAAAAAAAGTTTGGGAACCTCTGATATAGATCATGTATATTGATATCATTAACAAACTTTCCTTTCATTAAGCTACTAAATTTACTAAAAATATTTTAACATTAAAGTTTTAATTTTAATGTTAAATTAAAATTAAAATTTTAATTTTTGACCATTTTTAAAAAAGAATGAATATTCAGGTAGTGACCTGTATCCAGCGAAATACAATATACACTGCTTGTAACATTATCCTCTAAAGCATTGATAACCAAAGTGTTCTATCAAAGATATTACGCCCAGGGGTCGACAATGACCTGCAAGGGGTCCACGCCAATTGTCAAAAACACATTTGAAGTTAATAAATTTACAAAACTTATATATCAACTGTACTTTCCAAAACTTTGGGTCTATACAAAAGTGAAAAACATTACAAGTCGACAAAAAAGTTTGAGGACCGCTGCTCTAAAGTATGGCAAATTCACTATTTGAAAAAAAAGCAAACTAAAACAGTCTATTAGGTTAGTGTTATTGTGTGTTTGGCGTGCATGCGTTCATGCGTGCGTCGTGCGTACGTACGTGCGTGCGTGTTTGAGTTCCTGCGTGCGTGCTAGTGTACCGGCTTTTGTTAGCTCACGTCTGCGCCGACGAATTATACAAAGTAACTTATTTTTGCGGTACTACTGTACTTAACAAAGCTGTATATTAAATTTATAAAGAACAGTTTTTAACTCAAAAAATGAGCATAGCAACATCGACAAGTTTCACGGTGTGAACTGGATAGACATGATAACATTATGAACTAGATGAATATAGCAATGTAAATGTTAGTTATTATGCATGCACTGTACAAATACCTACTCTAAATGATTGCATTACAATATCATTACCAGAATAGAAAATAGTAGTTATTATAAATATTATGTACATTATAAACTATATACATTAATTAATAAAACTAGGGTATTACATAGATAAGATGTTGCTAAGAAATTATTTAAGACAATAATAATTATTTGAATGAGTATCTTCATATGTTATTCGTGATAACACAATTTGACCGGAGTTTCTGTGTTTCTAGATAATAATAATGAGGATATTGTACCCCAATATTTAAATCATTTTAAATTCAAACTGCCAAACAATCTGTATACATATTTATTTATAGCTGATAACGTATTGAAAACAATGGGCATCATTTCAGACGAATGATTATTAAATGTAAGAATTATAAAACAATATTTTCTTAAAAATTAGACTAATTTGACATAGCATTATTTCCCGGAATGTGATATGTATAAGTGACCCTATGGGATGGCGCATATTACAGCTGTTTTTTTAATCAATGAATTCAGTACCGGCTGGGAATTTTTGGATTTTTTAAAATCAGAATACAAAATTCTGATTTTATCAAGCATTCAATCCAGAGATTCCTTTAAGTATTCTTCGTTATTTCCTATATATCGGTTTTGTCAAGTAAAAAATAAGAATCAACAATAACAATGATAAATTAAAAGAAGTCTACAAGAAACTTTCAATTCACATTAATTTCAATCAAATTTCAATTTTAATTCACATTACTTGATCTATTAGAGGAATATTTGTTTTATTTCAGAATTTTTATTATTGGACTTTTCTACGCCCCTCGAAATGTGGAACTATTTATTGGAGAACAATAAAGCTATGATTTTAATACGTTGGATCAATGTACAAACCTCGGAAGTCGTGCGCGACATGAACGCACGTTATAATTTCTTTAACAATGAAAGCTTTGTTAAGAAACTCCTTAATGTGGATACTTCAGGATTTAGCACACAAGTTCTGGAAAATTTAGACGAAGTATTTCGAAAATGGTCGATCACGGCGGAAATGATAGAAAATGTGTCTAATAGTAATTGTTTTAGTTACACCAAAATGTGCATTTACGATACTTTATGCTCATACGGTATAGTGAATGAAGACGAGCGGAACAACTTAAGCCAAATAATATCTAGATTAGCGCGAACTCAGAATTTAAGAGTTATTGATGATATATTTACAGAATCTTGCACTACTATAACTAAAGAACATTTCTATGTACAGTTGGCGAAATACTGTGTAAAAAATAAACTGTACAAAATGTTAACGATGTGTGTTCAAGGTAATATTTTGGATACTGATTTATCTGAAGTGGAAAAAGAAGCTAAAGACTGTATTGAACTTTGGTTGTTATTTAAGAGTATAGAACAAACTTCAGATAGGCAGAGCCATGTGCTTCCAGTTTATAAAACCTGCGTGCAAATAGCGAATGAAAACATAGATGATTACATTTCATCCAATCCACATTTAGTACTTGGAATGATATTGCTCGAAGATGCCAAAAAATTATTCGACATTTTTTCACAAGAAGATTTTTTGCAGTTTAAAGACTTCAAGTTACCAAATAAAAAATATAAGGATAAGCTTCCACATTTGTATAACGTATACCAAAAATACATCGATACTAGTCAATCTCATGAATTTAAAGATGTTAATGTTTACCAGCTTTTATCCGGGTACCGTGGGTTGGACGTGTCGAAAATATTTGAATTTCAATTAGTAAACCAAAATACCAATAATCTAGTAACTGATAAACCAGATAGACGTAGTTTGGGAAGTCTTTTGTCGAATAACGTAGATGTTAAAACTTCTAGTATAAAAACCCTTTCACAAAAATCTATGGAAATGCCCGATTTTGCTGACGAGAAATTAATGAAAAAATATGGTTATGTTGCTAAACTGAATCATGTTTACTATTTGAAGCAATATCGACCATGCAATGCTAGTCAGGCGTTTGTAGCTCAGCAGTATCAAACTTATAATCGTTTACAAGACAAGAGCATTAAGAGCGCATGTTGTGAAGCCCACGCACTAGCTTTACAGAATTGGTCTGATGATGCTATGACTGCCTGTGCTGTATCCTTCATAGCTATGATTGGATGCAACTCTACTAGATGCAGAGTACATATTACTGCAGCCAAAATGATTAAAGATCACATGGTTTCAGTCAAAGGCGTGTCTGAAGAGAAAGCTCACAAGAAAGTCAGTGAGTATATGTCGAAACTAATACAAAGCAATGACGAAGCAGCAAGAGAAATGTTGCAGTACTTAGAAGAAATTACTTTGTACAAACTGACTCCAGATGGTATGGTGGATATGCCAACAGTTCTGTACGAATCGCAAACAATGGTGAAGTTTGCAATGTTGCATAATTTATCATTACCAGAACAACAATTAAAAGAGTTTGTTAGGACAAACTCATGGTTTAACTTTCTACTTTTTGGAGATGTATTTCGTTATCCATTGAGTCAGATGCTGCAATTATCGCAAGAGTTTGAAAAGAGATCTTACGCTGAACATTTGAAGCATATAATGCTACACAGAAGTTCGGATGATGGTTCGGAGAAGGAATACAAATCTAATTCTACTAATGGACAAAGAAGACTTTCTAGATTAAATTCTGCTGAAGTTGTAAGTTTTAATTTTATCTTGAAAACAAGCTCTAGCATTGTAATAATTTCCCTTCATCTCCTTCCATGTGTCCCACGAGAACGAGGTGAGCGATTCAAGAAACATTTACCGCGGCCTCCAAGACGCTTCCTAAACTTATTGTAACTCTCATATAATTGTATAAAGTGAGAGAGGAGAAGTTTTCTTTACAGAGTCCAACGTATAGCGGTGCCTTCGATTTTCCCTCGAGTGCATATATGGGTCGTGAACTGTGGGAAGTGGCCGCGGCTTGCCACGGGCCCGAGGATCCTCCTGCGGCATTGTTGAGGGCTGCAGATATCTGTCGCGAGCCTCTTCTTGTACTCATAGCTAGTTGTTACGAGGTGTGTATGAAATAAACTTTGCACAGTTTTTTTTAGCTGATTTGAAGCATTAAGCAGTTTATCATTAAGATTATATCAGTCCAAACTCGTCTGTTGGTCATACGCCTCCTTTAATGATTACTACACTGAGCAGCTAATTAGGTCGCCACTTCAACACTTAAAGCAGTTTAGTAAATTAACATTTTATACTATTCTATTTTTGTACTGCATACGATAATGGTATATGGATCGACTTAATGTCTAGGTCATTTCTACAACTTCAGTCAACCTTTAGATTGTGCTGACATTACATAAGGTAGATGATGTATCTATGTAAAATAAAGGAGTGTGAGACAAGCTTGACTACAGTTTATATAATAAACTAATACATAGATATTATATAAATATAGATAAAGCCTCCCTCATATCAAGGTCATCCGGCGAGCAATGGAAAGTGTTATGCTCGGAATTTCACTGCAAGATATGATCCGTAATGAGATAATCTGCAGGAGAACTAAAGTCGCCGATGTGGCTCAAACTATAGCAAAGCTGAAGTGGCAGTGGGCGGAGCACATAGCTCACAGAACCGATGGACGTTGAGATCTTAAATTTTAGTGCTGGAGTGGCGACCCCTGATCGGAAAGCGTAGTATGGAGCGACCCCTAACTAGGTGGACCGATGACCTAGTTGAATGTCGCGGGCATTCTGTGGATACAGGCGGCTCATAGTCAGTTGGCGTGGCGATCATTATAGTCTATTAGTAGACTCTGAATTTATTAAGATGATTCTGTCTTTTTCACATTGAAGTTCTTCATCTTTTATAGCCGAATGCAGTGGATGTGTTATGGGCGCAATGGATCCTGTCGTCGTTGGGCCCTAACAGCCGATCCCAAAGTGCCGTTCAGCTGGCCATGTCACAACAGCACGTGCCGTTTGAACAGTTCCAAAGGGTCGCCGAGCTGTGCTTGTATGAAGGCTACGTCACTACGTTGTACGAGGCCATGTTGATATTTATGCCAGTAAGTTTATTTTGCGTCTATATTTAGTAAGTGCATTGGTGGGCAAGTGGTGTTAAGCTCGATCCGTGATCAAAAAGTTTGCAGGTTCGATCTTCCACTGGATTATTTCAAATTTATGTACGGTCTACATTGTAGACACCAATGTACTCAACGGAGAAGAAAAATGACGTGAGGAAACCTGAATTCCTGCACCGGTATACGTAGTCTCCCGATCCGCACCAGGCCAGCGTGGTAGACTACGGCCTAATCCCTCTCCTTAATAAGGAGGTCCGTGCCTCTACAGTGGGGACGAATATAGGCTGGGGATGAAGTTCATTCTCTTATTACAGAGATGTCTTGTAGCAATTCCATTTTTGGTTACAATTTTCTCAAATCGGTGTTGTCCTTAATGCCTGCTGAAAAATGTATCGCAATTTTTATCCGACCCATATGTGACATTAGAAATGTTATTATGTGTGTTAACGCCGGGGTATTTTGGATACCTCATATTGCATACAGCAAACTCATAATAAGCTGGCAAGTATCAAACTGGAAATTTTGATTTGCTACATTATGACGTAGGATTCTCTTTTACATTGTAAATAACTTAGATCAGTTAACTTAGATTCAAATCATCCCTTTTTTTACATACATCATGAATGTAGTATACGAGAATGCAGTCCACATGATGGTAAGTAGTTATTGATGGTAACCAGATAGATTTCATGCTCACACACACCGACCTGTATTAGGCCGTCGTAGTGGACTATTGCTGAACCCCTCCCATTTTGAAAGGGGGCTTGTGCCCTGCAGCGGGACTGTAGATGGATTGATGATGATGATAGTGCATAATAATAGAGTAACTCCATTTCATCATGTGGATGCTGTGAAAATCAGCTAAAGAATACTAGGATAATGGGCAGCAACGTTATTCTGTTGTTCCATCAAAATCTGCTGCGAACTTCAAAGCGCCTGCCAGGCGTGGTGATGAGGGCCATGTCTAGTGTTGAACTTCCATAAATGAGTCACTGTCACTCGTGTACACCTACAGAAAATTCAGGATAAGTTGATATACCCTTTTTTTAATCATGTCGATAATGCCTAGCATATGTCGCTCTGCCGAAGACATGGATCCTTCTGTAGTCCATGTCCCCACCTCTACCACTAGTGAAGGCATTTACCTGGGGTTAATAAAGTTCAGCTACAAAATGAAATAGTGAATTATCAAATAAAATATATGACTCATGTATTTTTGCATTGAATTTTGTATTTTTCAAGGAAAGTCCTCTTACTTTGCTGACTACATTCCTCCATCGTTGCATCCGACAACATAATTTCGATAATGAAAATACGAAGTTGCTCATCAGCTTTCTACAGCATTGCCAACGCAAATACAGCGTCGGTGGAAGTGGACTCCCATGGCAGCTATCAAAAGAATCTATGCAAAAAATAGCGGTATCTCTGGTCAAGATTGCTCTCAGTCATAGCTTTAATAGCGCTTTCCATCAAAGAGAATTTTTAAGGTGCTTAGCTGGAGCTCAGTTCGAAAAAGGCTTTTCAGGTAAGAGTAATTTATATTTGTATGGGGAAGAATAATGATAGCCTAGTGGTATGGCCAATCAATCACTCGCTTCAAACATGCAAGAGAGATTTTCTTAGTGATGTGCAAAGACTGTTAACCCGAATTAGGCTAACATGGTAGGCTACAGAGTAACCTCTCTTATTCTGAGAGGAGATTCTTGTCTTGAAATAAGACAATAAAGAGGTTGATGATGATATTTTGTATATAGAGAATAAATATTTTTTATTCTTGCCTATTTAATTTAAATAAATTTTTAGTTCCAACCCCAAATTTTACAACGTTATATGAAATCCTCCAAATATCAATGGAAACGTCGCTAGCTGTGAACATATCAAAATTATTGGAAGATAACCCGGAACAGTACATTCTAGAATGTATTGATACGTACATCAAGAATCAAAACTATGAAGTGGCGCTTAAAATAGCAAAACTAGCCGCTGTGCCAGTGAATGTTATTCTGGTCGCAGAATGGACGAACAAATATAACAATCTTCTCATGAAAGATGATTTACTCGATGATAAAGATTTAACGCTATTTATAGCCAATTGTAGCGAAGCTTTTAAAAAAGGATCGGTTACATTCAAAGATGCGACTGATTTTCTTGTGACTTTTGTCAAAAATATCAGTGACAATGTACAAAAATTCTACTCCTATAGAATAATAATGAGTTGGTTCGAAGAAAATTTGGAATACGGCAAGACAAGAGAGGAATTGGAACATCTTATGTGGGACGCTTACTTTAAATGTGAAGAACAGAACACTATATTTCTTAATAATTATCATAGCACTTTGCATTTTATTATTAATGGACAAAAAGATTCTAATATATCAAAAAAGTTTGGACAAGTGAATGCAGTAAAACCTTTTTCGATGACATTGGATGAGATTCAAATCGAATCTGATGTTAGTAATATAGAAAATGTGGTGTTACTCGAGGAGCCTGACGCTGTAGACAATTGGCGACGCGTTATGAGTCAACTGCTTGACTTAAAACTGATTGTGGACGCTTTCCGCCTGTCAGCTTTATTTAAGGCTCCGCCAGAATATAGGTATAGACCGCCAGCGTGTCCCGTACAAATTTTCAGAACATGTTTGAAGGTGGCTGAAGGCACTTGCTCTCCATATGAGTTACCACAGGAGTTGAGGCTGGTTATCTCATCACCAGTTTTACAGAATAAACTATCAGGTATGAATATATGATATCTTTGATAAATTGCTTTATTTGTATT
>WUAW01037384.1:312-12484 GCA_017165845.1 Thaumetopoea pityocampa | reverse complement strand
AAATACAGTGACGTAAATGAACTTTATCAGTAGCCACGGGTTCACTATCGCCTCACACTTAAGACTAACTTGAATTAACATTGTTATAGTTAATTTAGTACGTCAGTATGAATACATTAAGCGATACAAATACAGAGCCGAACGTGCGCCAAATAAACAAGTGCTTACGTGTTGAAATTGTTGTCACAGAAACGGACAGAAATTTCCGGTAGACCTAATATGTACAGATTATTGCTGTGCGGCACCGGCATAACAATAGCATTACTCCATTATCCCGTGGGTGACATGAGAAGCAATTAAAGCATGTACCAGGATAGTGGGCAGCAACGTTATGCTGTTATTCAATCAAAATCTACTCCAAAACGTTAGCCAAGTGTGGAGATTATGACAATTCTCTCTTTTGTTATGAGAACCCCTATGTCCAACAGTGGGCTGATGATAATGTTGCGTCCATTAATTATAATTGTAAAAATACACGATAATGATAGATATAACACTGTAAGGATTCTGTTATAAAAATATCCCAAGGTTTCGACGCTGACTGGTCAGATCAAAAATAAACTTACTGTAACTTAACCATAGAAGAATGTTAGCGATGATGTGTATAATTTGTATGAAAAACCTTTACTCGAAGAAGCTTTGAGTCTAACCTTTACGTTCCTCAATAATATAAAGTCATAGGAGCGACACAGAACTCTCTAACGCGCGTCAACGTGCGTTTACCCAAAATAATTGCGTGTCTATCTGAATATAACCTTACACTTTCAGTTCATCATCATCCCAACTCATATTCGTCCCCACTACAGAGGCATGGACCTCCCCTGATTAGGAAGGGGGTTAGGCCCAAGTCTACTACACTGGCCTAGTGCAGATTGGTAGTCTTTACACACCCATGCGGGCGTGCAGATTTCATCACGGTTTTCCTTCTTCGTTGAGTACATTGGTGTCTACAATGTAGACCGCACATGAATTACAAATAACTCAATGAACCGAGACAAGAATCGAACTTTCGACATTTCGATCGTAAGCCGTGTCTATAACTACTACACCACCAATGTGCGTTCAGTTACCAGTCAATATACTAAAAGTAATTTTCTCTCAAACAGCTAAGGCCTAACGCTTGTATGTTACTTGCAGGTACACCCGTGGAAGAATATTTTAAATACGCGTTTATTGTACTGTAAGTCACTAAAACCTAACTTTTCACTAGAGGCAATAAACCGCCGCAAAATAAAAATATTTTTTAACCAGTTAGGATCGATATGTGGATAATCTTTGTTCAAAGTATCCATGATACATATTGTCAAGATTCGGTTTGCGACGTAAAGATTTTCAAAATACATAAGCTTGAAAGATCTTTAATTTCCTCAAGATTTTAGGTCTCAGCTATCTGTAGAGTGTGTCAAGTATCGACTCAAGTATGGTGTCAAGTTTGTGTCGACTATTATCTACAAGCTCTACAAGATATTCAAGATAACCAACGAACTTACCTAAGGTTCTAATATCTTGATAATCTTATTATCTTGAAGTACGGCCTGTGGTTATTGGGAAAACTTAATTGTTTAAATAAAGGCTTTATGGAAAATATTTCTTGTAATATAGTCTTTATTAGCATAATAGTCGGGAAATGTCTTCAATTGACGACTGATTTGCAATTTAACTTGATTGGTTTTGTAATAGTGATCTTCCTTTCTGGGCCAATTGGTCCCAGGTTGACAAACTTTGTGTGATGTGCACGAATGTTTGTATGGGTGTATCAAGGCATATTTTTATAGAAAATTAAATGCTCTACAAAAAAGGTCTCATATGTTTTTTCGATAAATTCTGCCATTCATAAATTATTCAAGGTAAAATAGCGTTCTTCGTCAAATTCATGGGTTTTTTTTCTAATTTCCGATATAATTCTCATTTATTTTATTATTCAACACATACAGATATCTTTTAAAATAAATATTAACAAAGTTGGAACCCAATTAACGTATATTATATCTTATAATTAATATTATATAGAGATTCATTGTGCTTTTTTTATTTTTATAATTATTTTGTTAAGCATTCTTTAGTTGCATTGGGATATTTGGCTCTATATTCAGTTACAATTTGAATTAAATATTGTTTCTGGTCTTCTTGTTAATATATTCTTGAGTTATTTGAACTGCTTTTTCAGCAATATCGTTTATTACCTGCAAATTATTAACGATTCTCAGACCATACAAATAATCATCATTGCTAGTCCAATTTTTTAAACCAGGAGCATTTCACCATGCTTAATTATAAGATATAATATACGTTATTTAGGATCAAACTTTGTTAATATTTATTTTAAAAGATAACTGTATACGTTGAATAATAAAATAAATGATAATTGTTCAGAGTGCATAGAAGAAATAATGTATGGAAGAAAATAGTGTGTGTGTTGAAGACTACTGAAGACAGCAAGCGATATATTGTACGGCATTCCTGCGGCGCGTAACATAGCAGCGGGGAAACGACGAATTCAACGAGTAATTATATCATAATCATAATTTGTATCCGAGTTTGTATCCGTGAGAGACGATCGGGCAGCATCAGCGGCTTTACCAACGAACGGCTTTGCGTCATTGTGTCAGATTCGCCTGATTCCCTGCGCGATCCCAGCAAATCATAAATTGTTCACGGCTCAGGGATCCACCTGCCGGAACGTCGTGCAAAAGAATTACTCGTATAGCGGAAATTAGAAAAA
Organism: Thaumetopoea pityocampa; assembly: GCA_017165845.1. NCBI lineage: Eukaryota > Metazoa > Arthropoda > Insecta > Lepidoptera > Notodontidae > Thaumetopoea > Thaumetopoea pityocampa. The sequence goes on along the minus strand of WUAW01037384.1, from coordinate 9,762 downwards.
AACCCATGAATTTGACGATGAACGTTACTTTACCTTTAATAATTTATGAAGGGCAGAATTTATCGAAAAAACTTATGAGAACTTTTTTATACAGAATTTAATTTCCTATAAAAATATGTCTTGATTTTGGTTGTAACTTTGTTTTAGAGAAAAAGAAATAATGCAAAAAAGCAAAAACCCATGTTATTTAAACGGGAAATGTATTATGATTTAGGCATGGGTTAATATGAATATTAAGGGCCTTATTGGGGTCTGATATTTATTTTTAGGGTATGATCTGAAAATTTAGGTGGCGTTTGAAAAAGTAAAACCAACTTGAGAAATAACGGACACCCTAATGTTTATCTATATATTTTATAATTCCCAATCCATATTCGTCTCCAGTAAAGCGATACGGACCTCTCTGTCAGGAGGGGGATTAGGACAGTCTACCACGCTGGCCTAGTGCAGGTTGGTAGACTTCTCGCACCCATGCGGGCGTGCAAGTGTCCTCACGAAGTTTTCCTTCTCCCTTGAGTACATTGGTGTTTACATTGTAGACCGTACATGAATTAGAAAAAGCTTATTGATACAGGATCGAGATCCCACGACCCACAACCTTTCAATCGTAAGCCGTATCCGACACAATTTGCAGATCAAATAATTCTATCTGCAAATATACAAATATATATCAAATCAGTATACTACATATAATTTGTATATCATATATCTATATGTATTTGTATAAATAATCAATATATATATATATATATATATGATAATGATGAAATTATTAGTGGTATATTGATTTGATATATATATATATATATATATATATCAAATCAATATACCACTAATAATTTCATCATTATCATCATCATCCTGATGGTGATCAGTCTATTGGTGGAAATGGGCCTGTTCCTTAAAAAGAAAGGTTTTGCCATAATCTCCATGCTTGCAGGTGTCTTGGAAATCGCAGTAGATTTTGATTGAATAACAGGATAAAGTTGCTGCCCTTTACCCTGGTAAATCTCTCACACGGTTCGCAGAGCATCCGTGGAAAAAAAATCGAGTAACGTTATTATTTGTCACCGCTATATAGCACAATAGTATTACGTAGATCTGATTGCTCTGTTCATGAAAAAATTTCAAGCAAAATTGTCGCGTTGCCATTTTTGTGGTCAAGTTACGTAACCAACTTTGTTTTAATCACGCTTAAACAGGCCATTAGGATACTCAGACTGGAATTATTTTAGGCGCTAACCAAAACAGTGACGTAACTGGGTGAGAAATTTCTATTTCGCATAACCGTCGGCATTTTGTGAACGTGCGAATTACGATATTGTGCTGTCACATTATGGTGAACCGTCCTTTTGTCGTTTTACAAATATCTCAAGTGCTCTTAATGTATCACTGGATCGCTGTCTGGCTGGTGTTTAACGGTGAATGGTTTTGTGTTATATAATCATCATTATCACAGACGTTCATTGCTAGGCATAGGCCTCTTCTAATGATCGCTACACCGAGCGGCCTACTTGCATTGATTACTCGCGATCTTCATTATATTCAGTTCAGTCCACCTAGCCGGGAGTTAAGCCGCACTACGCTTTTCAGTGCGGTGTCGTCATTTCAGCGCTTTCTGGTTGAAAAGCTTGAAAAGCTTGGTTTAGAGTTTTTAAAATCCATTGATTCTTCTATGGATATGAATGCCGCGCCGATGGCTGCATGACCCAAGATGATGTGAACCCAGGCATGTGGGGTTTTATTTGGGTGGACCTCTTTTACCCTTGTTTTTAGTGGGAACGCAATGAGGAATTTTAACACTTTTGAACCTTATAAAAATGGCAGATTCGTGGTTTGCCACCCGACACTTCTCATTTCCCGCGGGCGCGAAAAGTTGGCTATGGATAGCCATTTTATTCGTAGCAAGTGGAAAGAAGTGGACTCTACCTACCCCTATTCTTCGGTAGTATAGTGGTCAGTATCCTGGCCTGTCACGCGGAAGACCGGGGTTTGTTTCCCGCTGGACATCCAAGGAATAGGCGTAATTGTATGTATGTATGTTTGTATTCTTTAAGCTATGTACATACTCACTGCCGTATTAGCTTTGGAATCCTTGGAGCCACATCGTCGATTCTAGTTTTCTTACGGATTATCTCATTGCGGATCTTATTTCGCAGAGAAATCCGAGCCTAGCTCTTTCCATTATATACTGTATATTTAACCGTAATTACTATCGTGTTTCTTCACGATTTATATTCATTTGAATTGTATTCATATAATAGTGTAATGAGATTCTGTATTTCAATTTTCTCTTCCAACAGGTTTTTATTTCCGCCAGACAGTGGAATGTAGCTGTAGATATAACAAAATGTAATATAACTATACCTACATTCACAATAAAATATTCATTATTCGTAGGTAAACTTTTTACTACAATTAATCTAAATTGTATACATATCGGTGGTTTCTTCTTTTCTCTTCTTTCTTTGTTTCCATTGTATTTAAGTATCACTCACCGTCTGATCGTTTAGATGTATCCATAATCCAATCTATTCATTTATTTATTTATATCGAATAAAAATATAATTCTATTATTTTGTAACAAAAGAAAGTATCGTATTAGTGAACTTGATATAACTTCGCCTAAGTTACATAATCAAATCTCGAGTGACAGCCGCCTGCTGGTAATCGGATAGCTCTAAGAGTCATAAGTCCTTTGCTATTAAACTAACATGGCTTACATGAAGGTTATATAACCTTCACGTAAGCCATGTAAAGAACAATGGCCAATAAAGAATTCCAAACTTGTTACAGCTATATAGTTGTAACAAGTTTGGAATTCTTTATCATGATGGATGGATGGATGGGTGGGTGGTACTATATAGTACCACATACTCTCAACAGATGGCGTAGTTCCTGAGTGACGACATTAGAAGTCTAAATCACGCAAATGAAGTTTGATACTGACTTAACGTTCATACAACGTCTGACATCAACCGCTAGACAGTGGCAGGCCCCGCCAGACATAACACCCATCTAGTCGGAAGATTTCCCTTTCCTGATGCTGCCACTCCTGCCACACTTCGACTCATAGCTGGTTGACGTAATCATCAACCTCATTATTAGTCATAATCATCCCGCCAAAGACAAGTATAAATCAGCTTGGAGACGTTTTTGTGATTCTAGTAGTATTTGTATACCCAGCGACTAAAACCAGAATAAAGCAGTTAACTGTAGCTATCACGTGCTTCGCACTCTCGCATCAGTCACTTATAAGTACCGTTAAAACTTAGTTACACATAATAAATTACGTTTAATATGTAAGTACCTACGTTTAAGTACGTTTAAGTACCTAATTATAAACATAAAATAAAAATTAATAAAAAGTATGTGTTTATTTGTCTGCTGATCGTATATTGCTACAAACGCAAATCATCTCTAAACTGTTTCGGCCGTAAATTCTTGTGTGGCGCCGGCATAATAACAGCGTCACTCTATCTTAACGTGGATCCTGTGAGTACCAGCTAAGGGTTGTACCAGGATAAGAGGCAGCAGCGTTATTCTGTTATTCTATCAAAATACATACATACACTCACGCCGATATCCCATAAGGGTAGGCAGCGATCATAGTACATATTTTAAGGTCAGGGAATACTTAGTCATTTAGCCTGTTCGGCAAATAGACTTAAGTATACGGGTAAGCGACCCCGGCCCCCCGAGCTACTACTGTCTCTTCTTATTCCTTCTGAGATAGTAGTATCCTATACCCTATAGTCCTTTGCCTAAATTACATATTCCCTGCTCAATACACCTTTCCTACCTCATCCTCTTTCCTTTCTTCTCCCCTAAGCCGTGGCAACGCAATGAGGAACATTAACACTTTTGAACCTTATAAAATGGCGGAGTCGTGGTTCGCTATCCGACACATCTCATTGCCTGCGGAGGCGAAATGTGGGCTGCGGATAGTCACTTTGCTACATCAAACGATCGTAGCAGGTGGAAGGAAGTGGTCTCTGCCTACCCCATTTTTTGCTTTATATATAAATCTATGATTTATATAAAAAGCTGAAGAGTTTTTATATAAATAATATGATTGTGTCAGGATTATCCATGTAACGGAAAACCGACATTTACGCAGGCGGAGCCGCGGGCAAAAGCTAGTTTTATATATAATCTGTGCTACAAAAAAGATGGTATTACATTATACCACAGTATTAAAATACATTTCACTATGGCATATCTCAGTAGTCTATAATATTTTGACGGCATTTACGTTCTTTTCATCATATTAAATAGCTTAATATCTTAAATACCCACTGATCAAATCCTATCGACGCTGTAAAACTTCGACGTTTGTAGGGTCAGTCCATTGGCTTGTTAGGGCGCTATCTAGAAAGTGATTCTTAGCGTTTCCAAGGTCGCTCTCCAAGTACAACTATGGAGTTTTGGCGCCAACCCGAGTGAAGCGTCACTTAAAGTTTTATTTTAACGTTTTTTTTTTAGTTTATTCTGACGTTTAATATATAAATTTGTATTAATCGTAAATAATCGTGAACAATAATGAAACATTGGAATAAAACTGTGACTAACTTAGTAAAGTGACCGTAGTTTTTCAAGAAAATAGACCGGCGTGAATTGTGGCTGTTTGACTATATGAAAGTTATTCTCACGTTGGCCATAGCTTTATTGCTTCATTCACCATTTTTATACCAGTCTTCATCAACACGAGTAATATACACTTAACCTTCACAAGTTTATAAGAGCTTAAAACTTTGTTAAACTTTATATGACTGTCTAAGCTTGATCGAAGTTGTTTGAAGTCGCCTTAGAGATTTTGTTACTGATTATCCGAGCTTCTAATAAAGTCCCAACTAGAATCACAAAGTGCTCCTAATTTAGGTCTAATGAGTTGGTTTAATGAACAGGCTTATGTTGTTTTAGGGATGCGCGATACTTTTATTTTTATCGATACTTTGGAACGATATCTATATAGCAAATCGCAACGATATAATACAGTCCTAGGGTCGCACTGAATAGTTTCAAACCAATACTTCAACTATCGAATCGTATTGTATAGTAATCCGTCAACAATACTCAAAGTTCAAAGGACACCAGGAGAATTCACAATAATAAAACTTATATGTAGAAATCTTGAAAAGCTTTTATCGTTTTATTATCATTACTACGTATATTATTATATTACGTATTATATTACGTATTATATTACGTATTATATTATTATATTACGTATCAGAATAAAAAAAAAATCTTGTTTTCAAAAAGAATTGAATGAACAGATCGGAACAGAGTACGGATATCTGAACATTTGAAATCTACCCACTTTTATGCTCATAATAATAACTACTGTTAATACTGTTATAAATAATGTTCTAAGTAGTCACATTTTTTAAACGTGCCCGTAAAAAGCATTCTAGACAAGTAGGTATTTGATTTAATAAAACATTTACTCTTTTATTTTATTTTTTTATTGCACACAAGTTTAACGCTTTTCAGTAAAAGATTATATTACAATTACGCAAAATATACAGAATGTGGTCTAATCGAAAAACTGCTATAACTTCTTGACAACCTTTGTATGGAGACAATTCTAAATATAAACATAATTATGGTGGCAGCTAAAATTCCGCCATTAAGTACTAAACAAATTAAAATAAATAATAATAATAAGTTAAAAATTGCAACAGTATCTGTTCATCGATCCAAGCATGTCTCGTTATATTTTATTTTTATGGTATTTGTTTGGTCTGGCAACGTATGATTACATCAGTACCAGTTATAAACATTATTACTACTACAGTATGTTTATAACTAGTATTAATTATAATATAATTGCTAATTGCATCAAAGAATTACAGACAAACACAATTTATGTTCGTTTGCAACGATCCAAAATATCGGAGTATCATATCGTACCGTATTGTATCGATATTGTAAAATATCGTATCGGTTGCATCTCTATATAATAGTTTATGTACTGTCTATCTGCTAAGGGTCATATTTTTTCTGTTAATCTTTATTGCGAATGTAGGCATAAAAGGTATTATATATTTAACTAGCATTTGCCGTCGGCTCTGCCCGCGTAGATGTCGATTTTCCGCTACATTGGAAGTCCCTAAACAATCTTAGATTTATATAAAAAAAAACTATGGAACCACATTTACTTGAGCTCTCGTACCTTAACGGCGCCTACTAAAAAGGGATCGAGCTGTATTTTCAATTCTACTAAACCGATTTTGATGAAATATGCCGCAGTAAAGTCGGAATAGTATATTTAAGACTTATAATTTAACCAAACTCTACACCCTGGCTTTGCGTGAAGCTCAAATAAACAAACAGAAATCGACTGAATTGGTTTCAGAAGCCCTTAATTAGTCGATCTGAGTGGATTTACAAAATTTGACATATAACAATTTTATTTGTCATTTAGTCGCGAAAAGCATCAAGTTCTTGTAAATCGTTTTAAACACTTCATCACCAGTCCTTGGCAGTCCACTAATTAACTTAAAAAGGAGGGATTAGCCATAATCTGCAAGCTTGGCACGCGTCTTGGAGATCGCAATAGATTTTAATTGTAATTAATATTATATAAATAATTAATAATTAAATAAATAAATAACACTAAAATGCTGCTGCCCATTATCCCGGCACCTCTCTTAGCCGGATCTCACAGCATCCACGAGAAGTTATGGAGTGACGCTATTATTATGCCGGCGTCACACAGCAAAGACTAAACATATACTATCCCATAAATAATATTTTCATGTAAAACATGTAAAATAAAAAAAAAGTTACTGATATTCAATTTGTAATCGATAAGTCACGGGTGACATAGCGATTAAAAATGACATTTCAATACATTTTTTGTTTCTATTATGGTTAACGATTGAAGAAAGTCAACTTAGCTAGGGGAGCTGATTCGTTAATTGACTAGAGGAATACCTCAGCTTCGCCCGCATATGATTACCTATACGTATGCGCGGTGATTTACTTCATTACATAGTGCCATGCATTCTCATCAGATGGCGCAGCTCTTGAATGACGACGTTAGAAGTCTAAATCACGCTAATGAAGTTTGATAAGAACGTAGCGTATATATTTACAAGGTCCCGACATCAACCGTCGGGGCGGTGGCAGGCTCCGCCAGACATAACATCCGTCTGGTCGGAAGATTAAGGGCTTCTGAAACAGAATCCGTCGATGTTTGTTTGTTTGTTTCTTCGGGCTTCACGCAAAAACCAGAGGGTAGATTTTGGTCAAACTGTTACAGTCTTAAAGGTACTATTTCGACTTAAATACTGAGGTATGTCTAATCAAAATCGGTCCAGTAGAATTGAAGGTATAGCTTTACCCCTGTTTTAGTAGCCGCCGTTAAGGTACGAGAGCCGAATTAAAACTAGTTCTAAGGTTTTTTTTATACAAATCTATTATTGTTTCGGATTTTCTCAAGTAGAAGGAAACAGACATTCACCCGGACAAAAGCTAGTACTATTTATCAAATTGTAACTAGGCCATTTAATGTTTTTTGAAAATTTTAGTGGGGATATAATTTTTTATCCATATAGAGAACAAAACATTATTTTTATTTTCAAATATTTGTCTGTCTGTCCGTCCTTGTTTCTTGTTCTTGGTTTCGCTTAATAATTTCTTATAGTCTGCAATATGATTTAGACTATTTCTATTGCAGTCGGTTAAAAAAATAATATTGCAAAGTATTTTTCATTAAATTTATGAACCTGGGGCTTCTAGGAAAGGTTTATGAGTTAATGAATGCTCTCCGCGGGCGGAGGTTCCGGTATCAGTTAGTCATAAATACATAATTATAATATTAAAGAGAGTCAGAAAGAGGTCAGTCGCCGAATCCAACTCGGCTGGGCAGCGTTCGGGAAACTACGTGACGTCTTGTCGTCAAAAATACCGCAATGCCTTAAGACCAAGGTATTCAATCAGTGCGTATTGCTAGTGATAACCTATGGATCTGAAATATGGCCACTGACTGTGGGCCTCAGCCGACAGTCAGTGGCCATATTTCAGATCTTCTTATGAGTAAGAAAGCTCAAGGTCACGCAGCGACCAATGGAGAGAGCTATGTTCGGAGTTTCCCTGCGAGATAGGATACGTAATGAGATAATCCGCAGGAGAACTAAAGTCGCCGACGTAGCTCAAAGGATTGCAAAATTGAAGTGGCAGTGGCAGTGGCAGTGTAGCTCGCAGAACCGATGAACGTTGGGGTCTCAAAGCGCTGTAATGGCGACCCCGAACAGGAAAGCATAATGTGGGTAGACCCCCGACTAGGTGGACCGATGACCTGGTTAAGGTCGCGGGCAATCGGTGGATGCAAGCGGCTCATAGCCGCTCGGTGCGGCGATCATTAGAGGAGGCCTATGTCCAACAGTGGACGTCTGTGGGCTGATATGTTGATGATGATGATGATTATTATTTCTTTCTAATTCCCGCTGCTTACGTAATGTTTTTAATATGATCTGGCACAATAACAAAATTTCATAATCGTATTATTAGGATTCTAGAAATTTCGCTCACGGGCTTTTTTATATTAATACTCGTATCGTAACAATGAATTAGCGTTTGCTCCGTTTCACGTGAGCGGGTCGCAGTTATTACAAATTTTCTTGGCGTTATTGCCAGTTTGTGCTTCCTTATATTAAATGGTAACTTTTAAAGTAAATACTAGAATATATTAATATCTATACACACATACACTCACGCCTTTTTCCCTGGCTCTCCGGCGAGGAATCGGACCCCGGTCTCCCGAGTGACAGGTGAGTATACTGATATATATACTACCGAAGAATTGGGGTAGGGAAAGACCACTTCTTACCGTTTGCTACGAGCAAGGTGGCTATTCGTAGCCCACTTTTCGCCTCCGCGGGAAGCGAGACGTGTCAAGTGGCGAACCGCGACGCCGCCATTTTTAAGGCTCAAAAGCGTTAAAATTCCTCATTGCGTTCTCACGAAAGGGAAGGAAAGGAAAGAAGTTGAGGTAAGAAAGATGTATTGAGCAAAGGAATATGGAATTTGGGAAAGGGATTATAGGATACAGGATACTACTATCTCGGAAGGAATAGGAAGAGACAGTAGTAGCTCGGGGGCTGGGGTCGCTTACCCAATATCTATTGTGACTACAATAAATGCTTTATTTACAATGAGTACTGTCAGAATGATAACAAATTTAAGAAAAGTTAGAAATATGGCCCCATTCTCTTGAAATCATCATCAACAGGCTGTGAAAATCGACTGCTGGATTTGTTATCTTCCTTAAAAAATTTTGCCATAATTTTGGCCTTATTTGCCATAATCTCCATGTTTGGAAAGCGTCTTTGAGATTGCAGTAGACTTTTAACTGAATTATTATTAACGATGCTGCCCGTTATCCTGGTACATCCCTTAGCTGGTTCTCATTGTATCTACGAGAAGAGATGACGTGACAAT